>WUQG02454425.1:0-12723 GCA_011317285.2 Androctonus mauritanicus
ACCAAATATGTACTTGCTATATAGAGCTTGTTTTATTATATAGTGTTAATAAAAGCAAGAGAATTAAGTGTTTATATATGTAATTAATAATTTTTATTTAATTTATTAATGGAAATTATTAGAATACTGATGATGATCTAATAGTGTGCAAAATTATTGATTACATAATAAATGACATATATATTAAAGATAATGTTTAAAATTTGTGTTTGCCCAGATTTTTCTGATTATTTAACAGTTTTGCAATGCATTATTTTAGAATGTCATTTAGATAAACACTGAATTAATAATCATAATTTTATTAAAAATTTTAATTATGTAAATTTTGATAGTTTTACTATTTTTTAAAATATCTACTTGAAATTTTGAATATATCTTTTCTTTAATCTTTGAATTATCTAATTTTGTAAATAAATTAGAGAAGATAAAAAATATATAAAAGAATTTAATTCTGTTTACTTCATTTTCATTTCACAAAACATTATTTCTTAATTATATTATAAAAGTTTAATATTTTATTAGAAAAAAAAATAATTTTTTTTAATAAAATATTTAAATTTGGATTATTTTATTTTAAAGAAAATTTGTTTTTCTCATTTGTACATGTTTTACTGAATTGTGATAAATTCATTGACTATATTCTTAATCAATAATATTTTATTTTTGTTTAACATTCCTCTGTTTTGTTTTCTACACAAATATTTAACAAATACAATGAAAGATGTATTTACAGTTCAATGATATTTATGTTAAATAGTTAACTATTGGGGATGAATATCATATCTATCTTCAGTTGCTTATATCTTCTTTTATATCAAATATTTGTTTTAATTTATATAATAAAAATGCAGTAATGTCTAATTACTATATAAATAATTAATGTTGTTTATTTTTTATGTTTATTTTACTTATAAATTATTTATTTTGTATTAATATAGTTGAAAATTTTACCTTGATATAATGAAACTTGAAGGACAAGTGAAGTGTTTCTATAGTGTTTGTCAACAGCACAGTAAAATATCACATTTGTTTACGAAAAATATTCAGATATTTTTAGAACTTTATACTTTTCTTTTATTATGATTTTTGCATTATATATAATAATAGATTTGAAATAAAAAGGAATATTTGCATAATAATATTTTATATCAAGCAAATAAATATAATGCTAACAAAAATTCTTTATAATGAATAAATTTTATAAGCTATCAATAAAATGCATAAAAATGCCACATTTTATTAATTTTCTACCTCCTGATAATTTGCATATTATATAAATAATTATTAAAAAATGTGTGACAAAAGTAATAGATGGTCTATTGTTATACTGAATAAAAGATACACAGGCAATAAAATTATTTCTCCAGAGAGTTGATAAATCAAAACAAATTAGCATATTTTTAATCTATTAATCAGATATTAAAGTTAGAGTTGCTGAAATGTGAGCTAATGAGTTGATAAGTTGCTGAAATGTGATAATGAGCTGAAAAGTTTGAGAAAGGTTGTAACCAAACTTTCTGATAAATATTATTTAACAACTCATTTTGCTTGAAAGTTAACTAATCATTGATCACCTTAATTATATCCAAATGACATTTTGTGTTTTTGTTTTGTGATACATGGATAATCTGGGCCAAACTCCACCAATATGATGATCATAAAAAATAAAAATATAGTAATATAGTACAATATTCAATAATATTCAAGAACTTTGAAAGGGTGATTTATAAAAACCAAATAAAATAACAATAACAACATTAATTCTAGTAAAAACATAAATGTAAAATGTTAATTTGAAAAAATAGTGTAAAAGCTTATAATACATGTAAAAGAAAACTGTTTAAAACATCACTATCTGATAAGAAAGGCCATAATTACTAAAATTCTTTCCAAATAAAATTTTAAAACATGGTTAAAACAGAATGATTAAAAAACCATAAATAACGGCACTATGCTAAAATATGCTTCAAAGTAAGTTCATAATTGCAAAGATTGTAAATTAATTATTCTTCACCTATCAACAATTAGAAAATGAGGCATTCAACTGTGATCTAAACAGAGCTTTCTTAGAACTATTTTCTTTCTCTTGTTTATATAGTTTAATGTACTCTGCAGTTCTACATGGAAAAGAAGTATAAGCAAATTTGGAGTCAAAAAACTATGAAAATAGAAACAAAACACTCCATTCTACAGTAGAATATAGAAAAAGAACAATGATGATAACGTGTTCTAGCTTAATTTCAAATACAATAGCAAAAAACTGATTTGATATCATGGAGTCATGAAATTTGTTATAGAGCTGGTTATCCCATATCTGTTGTTAAATTATAAGAACTGCAGCACTTAATTTAATAAAAAAATAAATAGCAAAAATTTTGCAATCTCTACTTCAAAGTATGCATTTCATGGAATAATTTTCTATTGCTCAATAATTAATGATTTTTAATAATCATTAATTATTAAAAGGAGTTTTGTATTTTATTTTATTTAAAATACAAAACTCAAATTTTTTTAAAAAAAAACTCAAGCATTGGTTATCCGTTTATTTGCTAGAAAGTTCAACTTTTTTAGATCAAGCTGACTTGAGCCAGCAACTCTAATTAGAACATTCTGACTAGTTAAAAATTTACAATATATTAATAATAATTAATAAGAATTGATCTTGTTAAGATTCAGCAATTAGCCACATTTACTGATATTTTGAAGAAATGGTTTATTTATTATTAATATTACTTTTTATTTTGTTTAATTTTAATATTATAGATCAGCTTAAGATTAACAAATCACCTGGAGAGTTATTTGTATTAACATTGTCTACTATAAAATAGAGAAATCACAATGGCAGATTGAGAAGCAGAAATAATATATTTTGACTTCCATAGCTTTTTCATAATTTTATGTAAATTCATCAATTTTAAACAAAATATATATAAATAACTTTTATCTCTGAGTTGTGTCTGAAACAATAGTTTATCTATATATTAGTACATCTACTCATTTATATCATCAGTTCTCTCAAACTGATGGCAATGCAACTTTTTTCATTATCCTCTGTGTTCTATTTATCATTGTACTTTTATATTTATTCTGAAAATTTTATTAGTAGTAATATTATGGAATTTTTGATACTGTTTATATTTTTTAACTAACACTGTTATGTTGCTATTTACCTGAATTATACTAATGCATGTTCATGAAGCTTCTAGTATTTTAATTTGTAGTCATGGACTGGACAGTCAGGATAATTTATGGGTAGGCAACTTGACCATTGTCATTGTCAATTCTCTAGTTGAACAAGTTGACGGGTGTGTTGGACTTGAGTACCTGGTCACAGTTGTTGAAATCTGAATAATACAGATTTTAAAAATTTCTTCATTTTGGAAAATTAATAAAATATTCACTCATAATTTGATCAAAATTAATTATATTTTCATTCTGTAATATATTATAAATTTAATTTTAAAATATCATGAATTTATTAGCAATATTAATTTAGAAAATTATAGTGTAAGTAAAAACAAAAGCACTCTGAGCAGTAGCAGTCTTTTACTTACATTGTTGTTAGCTAAAGAGCAGGTAATGGATTTTGATTATTAGAAAATTATTTAAAAATTGTCAGAAAATATCTGTGTACAATAGAAAATCAAAATTCTCATTCAGTCTTAAGAAATTATTGAAACTCTGTTAAAAAATTGAAAATAAAATTTAGAACAGTTTAAAAAAATCTTAAATATTCTTAAATGAAGTTATATATTATATTGCAAATTTAATAAAATAAATTAATTGAATAATTCCTATACTTATCTCTAAATAATAAAGCAGATTAATAGCAGATGTATTGATCTTTTTATTCATATGTGAATAGGTATAGAAAGTCTTCAATTTATGATACCATTGACTTATGACCGTTTGTATTTCTGACATTTTTTGAATTTACCAATTACATCGCAATATGTGATATAATTAGTAAATTCTGTGATTAGTGAATGCAATTCATATGTGTATGAGTCCCATGCACAAGGCCTGATGTATCAAAATTATTCGTTTCTGATATGTCCTGTAGTTTTGTGGTTGTTAAATTTATTATAATAATGCATAATGCCCTAATAAAAATTGATTGTGGGAAACCCATAAATTTAGGACATTTCAGACTTTGACTGCTCTTACTTATGACCTCAGAATTCAAACTGAACCTATGTAAATTGAATTCTACCTATATTTATATTTAGAAATTTATTTTTCAATTCTTATATAATTATTATTATTATTTTTAGATTGGTCGTGTTGGTGCACGCTTAGCAGAAATGGCTCGTATGAGGTTACAGTATGATGAAGCAAGAAAACAAGTCCATAAGATCCAACAAGAATTGGCTGATTTAGAAGACAAAATGGCACCTGGTCAAGTTGAATCAGATAAAGACAGGTAAAGAAAATTTCCTTTGATTTAATTAAAAGATTTTTTCCCCCATTGAATTTTATTATTAGAAATAAAAATATATGTTAAAATATTTTGAAAATTAATTATATTAAATTTAAAAATTAAATTTTTAATTCAAAATCAATTAATATATTATTGATCTATTGCTGGGCTCTGAAAAATATTGTTTAGCTTTTTATTTAAAATAAATGATGTAAATCAATTAAAGTTTTATATTTCTATTTGTGGAAAAATTTGCTTGTTAATTGAAATAACAAAATTATAATTAATATATCTCATATAAGGAAGAACATGTAAAGTAGTTCTTGTATGATGAGGGATACCTTTTTAATTATTAATTAAAATTTAATGTATCATCCATTCTAAAGATGTTAATAGATATTATGAGACTTATCACAGAGAAAGCTTTGCTTTATTATAATAAGATAATAATATAAAAATTAGAGTATTATAGTGTCTTGCTTTAATTGAGTCTTTTTTTAACTGAAGTTCTGTATTACCTGAGATAAATTGTCATTTACTTCATGTTGATTTTCTTTTAATTTTTGTAATGAAATAATTATAAATAAAATTAAAAGTGTTTTAAATTATACAATAAAACATTTTTTATTTTATTTACAACTGTTTTATTATAAAAATTAAAAATTCAATACAAGATGAATGAAAGTTTACATTTAAATTATACAGTAAGTCATCATTTTCAGTAAGTAATCTGAAAATATACATTATCACAGTAATATATTCAGATCCAATTAATTTAATAATAATTCATCAGATCTGTCTTATTTGAGTTTTTGATTATCTGAGGCTCTCTTGATCCATCTTACCTCAAATATTTGGGATTCTACTGTCTATTAATTCAGTAGTTTCAATCACTTTTTTATTAGAAACACAAGAAATATATAAAAATGTTTGAAACTGAACAGAGTTTTCTAATTTTATAAATGTTTAAATACTATCATACATTTAAATGCAAAGTACCTATTTTTTAACTAATTGAATCAAAATTTTAGAGAATATTAAGAAATATGTAAACTAAATTTGATTGAAATTAATTGAGAGATGCAATCTGTAGAGGCATTCATGCTGAAAGGATTCTTTATTTGCTTCATTTCTGCATATAGTGCTGAAATTTTCAGAGGGTCTTAAATAATTAAAAAAAAAAAATTATATTCTAAATTTGGTTGAAATCAGTTGAGCAACTATTGCTTATTTTTGATAGAAACTGGGTTAAGTTAGTTTGAATTAAGCTGCTGAATCACATAGAAGATATTTTTTTCAATGGCCATGCTTAAAGCCCACCACAACTGGCCAATACCTATAGTAGGATCAACCAGAAGGTTAAATGTTGCCCTGATCTTTTCTGAAAAACTGGATGTATGAGAGACAAAATTGAACCTGCATCCTCTGAGGTGGTAAACTATTGCTTTACCACACAACCATGCTGCTGACACTAATAAACTTGGATATAAAAATATAACTTATATCCATCTTTGTTTTTACATAGCATTTTCTTTATTTTTACATACATAAAATTCTGGTAGCCATGAGTTACACATTTCTTTTTTAACCCTTTGAGTACTGCAGATGTTTTGAAATTAAGCCTAATTAATATGCATAAAAAAAAATTAAAATTGTGAAATCTTAATTTTTGTTGAAATCTTTTGAAATTTTCAATATTTATTGCAATTTTTTGTTCTGTTTCAAACAATATAAGGATTTTTTTCAAATTTTGTTTTTTGTAACTTTTCATTACATTTACTAAATCTGCAAAAACACAATTTTTTTATATGCAATTTTAGCCATCCAATGAAATAATTGATATTTTTAAATAGTGACATCTTTTGAACAAAATGAGTCATGAATGAAGAAATTTGGCTGAAAATTTCAGAAATTATTGATAAAAAAAAAAAAAAACATGAGTTATGTAACATTTGTTGAACATGAGTTATGTAACATCATGTAATTATTAAAAAAAATATTTAAAATTCATTGAAATATTGCCATTTTTATTAATATTTCATATTTATTGACTTTTTCTTACTTCAATTACACAATTTTTTACAGTATTTTTTATAAATTTTTTTATTTATATGAAGCATATACAAAATTACTCTCCTCTGGTACATAAACAGCTATATTTTCTGTTCCTCCAATTGAACTGCTGTTAATATATTGTAATTCTGGACTCAGTGTCACTTACCCATGTCCAAATTAGGCTTGGTTGCAATTTACTAGGAAAGGATTGGCTGCTAATAAAAGTGCCATGTCCCTTTAAATGGCCCAAGAGTGTTGGTTTCATTTTTTGTGATTTCTTCTAAATTTCAGTGAAATTGAAACAAAAAATGAACACTTAAGATAAAGATATATATTAGTTTATTTTAACAGAATTTTAACTATTATTTTCTTATTACCAATATTTTTTATTTTAAGAATTTTAATAGTTTATTTTAAGAAAATTTTGATTTTTTTCCAAAAATTTCCAAAGTGTCATTTATTGAATTGCCTAATTGGAATAGGTTTGGTAGATTAGACTATAAAATCGACAGGATGTGATTTAAAAAAAAAAAAAATCCAAATTCTATCAAGCTATTCAAATATAAATAATGTTTGTTTGCATGTAATTTATAAAAAAATTTTTTTTCAACTGAAAACGTTTAGGACCCACCATCAGAAGGGCTTATTTTTACCAATTACATACAAAAAAAAAATAATTTACAAAAGCTGGATTAATAAAATCAGGATTGAATTTTTATTTATATTTTTTTATTGGTAAAAAACCCATTGGTACAAAAGTACTCAATGGGTTAAAGAATAAACAACATTTATTCAGAATTAGTGTACACTACTACATTTTAAAAATAAATTAAATATTCTTAATCCTGGTGTGGTTGAGTATTTGGTTGGGATTTGATATAATATTTCAATATTGGAAAATTTAACTGTTTTTACTCTTTGTTCAAAAATATCAAATATTAACATTTAGAAATATTTTGTTTTTAATTGTTATTTCAAATTATAAAATTAAAATTGGTTTTGAATTAAAATAATGAATCAATATTATCCTAATAATAATGTTCAAATCTGAAGTATTTTTAATTGCAGCAAAAAATTTTTAGTTCACAAATGTCTCATAAATTGTAATTAAATTCTTGCTCAAAACAAAAATGTTAATTTAGTTACACATCCATAAAAATATAACTTCTCTGTTAAATATTTCAATTTTCTTATTATCTGAAATTGAGAAATTATAGACTTGAACAGTTACTATTGGGATGATGATAATTAAAGGAATAAAAATAAAAATAGAATCCCAAAATTAGAAAGAAATTAGAGTTTTTAATTTCTTAATTAATGCTCAAATTATTCATTAATGCAAAACAGTTTGACTCTGTCATTTACAAATTATACTCTTAAGATAAAGAAAAAAGTTTACAATTATCTTTTTCTTTAAAATAAAAACTATCACAGAAAATTTTAAAAGCTGGATTGAATCATCAAAACAAATTTTTTTATTAAAATATTTTAAAATCTTTTATTGAAACTGTATTCATAACTAATTCATCTTTACAACGAATATGATTTATTATGATTAAGAATATGATAAAATTACAATTGAGTCAACAAAATTGTTTTGTTTTGAAAATTTTCTTAAAACACACTATTATACTTTTTAACTTTTCTTATAATGAAATTCTGCATGTTACTTTAAGTATTTCTATTTGATAACATTAATAGAAATTTAATACTTTATATGTAAAATGTATTGTTTGAAATAATGAAATTCTCTTGATGATGAAACATGAAATTTAATTAATTTGTTATAATTTATTTTCTGTTCAAAATAAAATATTCTGTATTTCTTTGAGTGCATATTTTTCTTTACAACTTTCTTAGTGGAAAAAAATATATGCAATTTATTTCATATTAGCAGTGGAAATATCTTGCATGTTATAAATGAAAACTCAATAAATTATTAAATTTTCTTGCAAATAATAAATTATGATAGTATTTTCTATTACTTTAATCTTCATCTATGCCTGCCTGCATCTTATGCATGTCTCAGTTTGTTTGCTTGCATGGCCTAGGCTTCTACTGATACAAGAAAAGGAACAACTCCTCCGTGAACTTCGTAGTATCAACACCAAGAGCCGAACTGAAAGTGAAATTTCTTCTATTCATAATGAAATATCCAAGTTAGAACAGGACCTCAGTAATGCCATGGAGATGTCCAATCGGGCTATTGCTGATAGGTAAGCTATTGGTATTATGAGGTGATTCTTATTTCCCCTCTTTCCTGTTCTTTCAATGTATTTTAGTGTTTATTATAGTTAAAAATAAATTTATTATAATAGTTGAATAAAGAGAGGAACAATGATTAAAATTTCATTTTCAGATTAAAGCTGCATGAACAGAAAAATGTTCTTCTACAAAAATTGAGAGATGCAATGCGTTTGACAACATTTTTAGAATCACAGTTAAAGAGGTAAAAATATTGATTTTAAAATGCAATTATTTGAAAATTTTATATTTTTATTTATTTTATATAATTTGTAATATTTTAAATATTATTAATTGTTCTACTATAAAGAATCAGTTTGTCATAAATAATCACATTCTTTTTTGTATAAGTTGTTGTTATTAAATTTTCTCTGTTTATAATTTTTATAATACAATTAATGTATAATATATAATTAATTTTTTCAAATCACGAAATCTGCATTCTATATAATTGACTACCTAGAATGGTATTTTGGTTTTCTCATCAAACTTATAGTGAAATTGATACTTTTCAAAACAAAAATAGATTAAATTTAGATTAAATATTATTTGAGTTTTAAATAATCTTATAGCTGAAATGATTTAGAACATCATATCATAATCAAATTGATGATAATGATAAATGCCAAAAACAGTTTTCTTTTAATAAGAATGATTTTGCCCTCATATATTGCTCCAAAGTAAAAAATATTTATTTTTATGCCATTTATAAGAAAAGACATGTTTTAGAATTTTGAAGCT
This sequence comes from Androctonus mauritanicus, assembly GCA_011317285.2. Taxonomy (NCBI): domain Eukaryota; kingdom Metazoa; phylum Arthropoda; class Arachnida; order Scorpiones; family Buthidae; genus Androctonus; species Androctonus mauritanicus. The sequence goes on from WUQG02454425.1 coordinate 9,461, forward strand.
TGTGATTTTGAAAACTAGAATTTGTCAAGTTTTCTAGAATTAGAATTTATAATAAGATTAACTCATATATTGAATTGAGCAGATTATAAATGCCAACTTCAGAATGTGTTTTTGAATTATAGAAGGTTATAAAACATAAGTTATGTATAAAAACATAAATGAATTTTTGTATTAAATTAACAGTTTTTCTGGAATTAATTTTGATATTAAACTAACAAAATCTGTTTAATGAATAATTTGTTAATCAAGTTAGATTTGATTTTAAAAGATTGTTGCTGTTCACAGCAAGTGAATATAGGTCATGATGTGATCATATTAAAATCAAAAAATAAAATATCATAGTGCATAGCATAAAGAATATTATATTTAATTCTTTCAATACTAACAGATACTAACAAATGGCTCTAAAATATATATATTTTAAGATTATTTTATAGTTAGTTATTTTGAATAAATCTTATAATTTTAAAAATTTCATAATAATTTTTTTTTTTTAAATTAAATTTGGTGAATAAATAAATTGCATTTTTTTATTTCTATTCTTTTCTAGAAAATTTAATATAAAACTTAGACACTACTAAGTATTTATAGTATTAAAGTTCTTCAGTTTTCTAAATTTGAAAGAATACTTTTTACTAAAACCTGAAAAATAAATTTTGTTAATGTAATATTTCTTCATCTTTCCTATTTAATCTAAACACTAATAAAAAAAAATTTAATTAATTTTTACAAATTTTAATTATCTGAAATGCATAAAAACATTTTTATGCTCTTGGTTTTATGATTTTTTTTTTCCAGTTTAAAAATGAAAAAAAAAAATTGAATTTTGGAAAAACATAATTTTTATTTTTTTTGAATTTTATTGGAAAATAATTTTTGGAAGAAAGACTAAATAGAATTTATAGCATTACAAAATTTTTTTTAGCTATGTACATTTATATATCTGATACAGAAATATTTTAACAGTAGTTGGCTCTTTCTAGTCTGAAGAATATTTTATGAGAATTAAGAAATAATAATTCATAATATTAATATATTATTATTATTTGCAGTTTCTTGATGCATTAAATAATATATTATTATATTTTATAAATATTTTAAATAATTAAATTTTATCAAATTTATGATTTTCTGTAGTGTTTCTACTAGTTCATTGTCAATGTCTTCGAGCAGTTCCCTTGGATCTTTGAGTACTGGTTCCCTGTCAGCTAGCAGCAAAGGTTCATTAAGCAGTCTAAGTTTTACAGATATTTATGGTCTTCCTCAATGTTGTGTGGATCCGTCTTTGCAAGATCTTCACAAGAGAGTTGGTCATTTATTACAAGGTAGTACTCAAAGTATAGCATCTTCCTCAGTAGGTTATGAAGATTCTCAGTCTGTTCCATTTGGTCCAAATCAGAGTGGACCATCACTTTCACCTCGATCTTCCTTATCATCAATATCACCACCTGTATCACCATATGAGTATGGTCCACCTCCTACTTACGAACAAACAAATACAGACAAAATAAGAAGGTCACAAAAATTAGAAGAAAAGTTTAATGACCTGAAATCATTGCCAGGACTTATTGAATCATGCCGTATAGAACAGGAATGACTATTGATGCAAGCATTAGACAATTGCAGTCTATTTCTACTGTCTCACAGCAAAATCGACCATCCCCTTTTACTACAGTACCTATTAGTGATTGCAATCTACCTAAAAATATTTATGATTCTGGTAGTGATGTGACAAGTAATCCACCACTTAGTCCTATATGCGAATTATCCACTGATCAAGATGAATTACAGACAACAGGTTTAGCTATATCAAATAACAGAAGTGTTTCAGCTGCTGTTAGTGATGAATCTGTTGCTGGAGATAGTGGAGTTTTTGAAGCATCAAATAAAAGGTAGGTTTCTTTTTAATTGATATATTTGCTACTCAGATACCAATATACAGTCATACATCACCTTAAGTCGTTAATTCGTTCCAGGACTCGTGACTTTAAGTTGAAAAACAAAGCAAGTCAAATAGACTGTTTAAAAACAATCTAGACCCCCTATAAATAACCTTGTAATGTCACTAATAACATTTTAAATTTCTAAATAATTCTATAAGTTTTATTAACTAGCTCATAACTCAATTAGACAAATGGTTAAGGTATTTTTGTACATAGCATAGAAAGTTGAACAAGAATGAAATTCACCATAAAGATGCAGTGTCTCACTATATAGCAGAAGTAACATCAGCATCAATACACCAACATATTTACATTGCATTTTGTGCTTGTGAGACCCAGCCTTTAGTAGACCTTTATTTTTTCCTATTAACAAAAAACTGATGTAAAGTCAAAAATGATTTAAATCAAATTATGACTGTATAACTAATTCTAGTTTTTAAACATACTGAAATTATAATGGTACTACTATTATTTTAATATATATTTGTAGAAGTTGAAATAATTCATTTTCAGTTTATTCTTTAAATATAAATAATTATATATATTTCTGATTTTCTTCTAATGCAAACAAATGTATTAAAGATTCATGTTAATTATTTATATCATTATTGGAAATCTCTAATGTATGTATATATATAAATATAGTTAGTGTTTGACTTACAACAGAGTTAGTTTCTAAGAACTTCAAATCCCGCTATCATAAATCTGAAATGGCCAAGTTCCTGATTTACATGATTTTGATTTACACAATTTGAGAGATATATAGATGCCTTTTTTTTTTTGCTCAGTATTTGTAAAACATGATTCAAATAACAATTTTTTTTCCACAAATATCACTTATGATCTTAAATTTTCATATTTGTGATTATTATTTTTATCTAATAATTCCTGTTTATAAATACATAACAATATTATTGATTACTTTTACAAGGAGAGGACACAGCTGACTACCCACCAATTTTGGTGAAACTGAACTGATGAAATCTAGAAAAAAAATATTGAATACGTGTCCGAGTATTTGTGCCAATGCACCTTATAAATAAAAATATTAGCATTTAAAATTTAGGCTTGGCGAGCTTAAGAAATAAGAAAGAGAAAAAGAGTGCTTCTAATGCTACGCTCGTAGCATAGTGTGTTTGTGCCGATCCCATAATCTCAAGGTTACGGCTTCAAGGCCCGTCTCTCTCTGACTTTTTTTTGTTATTTAAAAAAATAAAAAATATAAATCTCTTATTAGGAATATAATAACATTTCAATACATTAAATATTAATAAAACAATCAGATAAAAAAAAAATTTCTTTAACTTATGTAAATTTAAT
>WUQG02454436.1:0-12722 GCA_011317285.2 Androctonus mauritanicus
GCACTGGATTGAAGTAGTGTAAGGAAGCCGAACAACTTTGACCTAGGTGAAAAACTTTTTGCACTGCACTGTACATGAAGTTTTAAAAGCTTCCTGTGCAAATTACTTGCATTATACTGTATAGTCTATGGGATAAATCAATACTATTAGAAAGATCTTAAAATATTTATAATTTTTTCATATGATAAATCAACTTATTATTTTTATTCTACGAACTTATATTCTGGTAACTTAAATATTTTTATAATCAAACAACGATACAGGAAAGCTTATTTTATCGAAGCAACTAAAGTAATAAATAAAATACAGAATTATCATAAACAAAATAGTTTTAATAAAGTCTTTTGTTTTGAGATCATTGATATCAGAAGATTAAAAAGTCAAAAACCTATTCAATTTTATTATTTTGCAGAGCTAATTATACGTATAAAATTTATAGTATTCTCATTTCATAAGCAAAACAATATTTTTAAGTAGAAATAAATTTAATGATAATTGTTGAAAAGAAATTATTTTGTCTTACTTGTTAAACTGTTTTCTATTTAAAAAATATAATTTTTTTTCAATAATTAGATTTAATTCAAACAAACATATTATTGAAAAAAGTCTGTTTCTATAAGTCTGTATTTGGTCTATATACGGGGCCGTCTTAACAGCATTATGACCTGGGCAAATCAATGTGCTGGGACCCTATGACAACCACTTGACATACACAAATTAGCCCTATGCTCGTAAGGCTCCCGGGCAAGTGCCCATCGGGCCCATGCGTTAAGACGGCACTGTCTGTCGTTACTTCTTGGGTTATTTACATTGATCGAGATGACAGAAAGTAAACAGAGATTTTTAAATAAATGTTATTCAAAAATTATATCTTTGATTTTAGTAATATTAATAATAGCAATTTTTATAATAAGGAATTTAATTCTGCTTAAATTAATTTATTTAAAAATAAATTCATATTTCCGGATATCTTAAAAATAATTCCAATCTAATTTTTTTTTAATTTCGTAAATTATTTTGATTGTAGATAGAAATTTGTTCAAGGTGAAAGAAATACAACAACAATAACAATAATAAATAATAATTAGATATTTTTAATTTTCACTGCATCACTCCTGAAATTTTCATATCAGATCAACGAATATTAATTCAAATTAGTAAAGTTTATTACTTATTTTTAGATTATTTTAATAACATTAATGTTTGTTTAATAATTTGTAACTTTTTAAAATTAAATATTATATATATATATATTTATATTTTTTTATTTTTAAATAAATATCTAAAATATAAAATATTATATATATATATGTTTTATATATAAATATATATATATATATATATATAATTTTGATTTATGTTCAATTCATTTCAATAAAGATGAAAGAATACAAAGAAAGATTAAAACGTTACAAAAAATTTTGAATGAAAGAGTTAACATTCAAATAGAGTATAAAACTATTAGATTATTAAATTATTAGATAAAGTTAATAAAAATTGCTTTTCAATTATTATATAAAAATAATTTCCAGAAGCTTTTCATACATGAAAAAAATCCATGTTTTAATTTTTTCAAGTTATCTGCTCTAAAAATAATTCATGAACAATTGAAAACAGAAATTTGAAATTTTATCAAGAATATTCTGAATGACTGACAGACACTTAATTCACTATTTGGTTTTAAATTTTTAGACAAAGACAAGATATCGAATTTATTAGAGGAAAGAAACATGTCAGGCAGAAAGTTTTTTTGCACTTACAAGTTAGTATTAATTATTGGTTGCACCGAATAAAAATAACTCAGGTTTATATGCATAGAAATATCATATTTCTTTAATAAATTATTCTTTCTGCATTCACAACTGAGAGACAAGCGAATCGATGCTTATATAATTTAGCTGAAGTTGTAGAAATAAAAAGTGAACTTCTGAAAATAAAATATAGTACAAGATTTTTCATATAACGTTCTCGGTATTTCATTACTGCAATTAGAGACTATTTTAAACTTATTTATATTCTTTAAAATGCGTGTAGGAATTCTTTTGTTTTGTAATTTATGTGCTGAGAATGACTTTGTAATTGCTACTGTAATGAGAAGAATCGGTGCTCAAATATAAATTACCTTCACATTCATAATAATAAAGTTTTTTAAATTAAATGATGCCTAACTTAAAAATCTTTCGAATTAAAATGTTAAAAATGCTTCTGGCTGAGGGTTGACGAAACGTATCAGTTAATATGTTTGAAACACTTCCTCAGTTCAAATGGAAATTTTATTTTGAATAAATTTTCATGCATACGTATCAGTTAAAAGCATGCATTTTTCTTAGACGAACAGATTAAAAAAAGGCTTACTTTTAGTCTTTTCGGTGATATTGTCAAATATAGTTCCCTTAAAATAGGCTAACTATTGACGCATAATTGACAAAAAGATATGCTCGTTATGTAAAAGTTGATTTAGAAGAAAGACAGATTTCATCATGAGTTAATTTTATAAATAAAGTACGTAATAGGAGCAAGATTAGTTAGCCATTATTCTCATCCAACTTTTGTTCTTTGGTATTTAGGCGTGGCAAGCTTTCAGACAACAGAAAATCTAGTCGAGCTTCTTGAAAACATTTTTATCATATCAAGATTTATAACTTTACTAAAAAAAAAAAAAAAAAAAAAGTTTGTTTTAAAAACTTGATTACATTTTTTAAATATGTAATTCACATGTTTAATGTTTTTATTTTTATTCTTATTAAGCATGCAAATATATCAACAATAACACCTAATTATATATTTTTTAAACTATAAAACAACATGAATTGTCACTTTTTTCCCAAGAGATTTTTAGTTTAATAACTAGAATCTATGTTCGTGCTCCAGCTTGACTTCTAATCAGTCTTATTATCGAGTGAATTTATAATAATCATATATACTTTCGTGGAGAAAAATTACGAAGTTTCTGTATAAAAAAATGTAAAGTGCCTGTAAAAATAAAAATAGCATTTGAATATAATTTATTCTGTAAAAATTACATTTCTCTAAAGGTCTATTATTAATACTTTTTGGTTCGATTTAAATGTTACAAGAAATTTATTATTATAATTATATTTATAATTATAAAACTATCTTCGTAGTATGACTACAGTTACTGTTTTCAGGTTTATTGTAAATCCTTAAAAAAATTTTTATTATTACAGCAATTATTCCTTATAATATCTGTAGCAAATATGTTAATAACTGTAAAACAAATATTAACTTAAATAATGAAAATGAGGAATGTATCAATATACTGTTTGATTCAGTGTTGATAAATTTTCTGATTATGTTGCAAGAATTTAAGTGTTCTTTCGTTATTTAGCAACTCTTATTTGTTTGTTTATATATATATACATGTATATCGTATATAAAGATACATTTAATATAGTTTACATAAAAAAAACCGGATAAAATAGTTCATATTTTTAAATGATTCGATTATAATTTTTTCCTGAAATGGAAAAGTTATATTATTTGATTTTATCAAAGATTCTTTTGTTATTTGTATTCAATTATGCCAATATTTATTTATTTTATCGTATTATTATTTATCTATAAGAACATTCAGGATTTGATCTCATCGGCTCTCTTTTGAAAACTTTGTGTGTTAATTATTATCCAAAATTTGAAATTAGTTTGTTTTATGAATGATTAATAAGCTTAATTGACGAAACTATTGCATGATTGAATCAACAAATTAAACGAAAAAATTTATTTATCTGCTCTCAATTTTTCCTTAAATATTTTTTAGTATGTTCAAATTCTAATAGTGAAAATTCAATAAAAACACATGGATTATCCGGAATAATTTGAATGATGCGGATGCTTAAACATTATATTGTATGTGTATATCTTTTTATTTTTAAATAAATGCATTAAATCGTAGAGATTAAATAAAAATAGACATTTTTTATTTTTCATTTTATCGACAAAGTTAACAAAATATTAAAAAAAAACAACCTCAAAAATTTACGAAAATTCGAATGACGTAAATTGAAGGCTATTAAATTATAAAAGAGTCTAGTAAATTTTCAAAATTTATTTCGCTTTCAGTTTAAATAATAAATGTTAGAATACACTATTATTTTAAATTAATAAAAATAAAGATAAATATGTTTTAGTAGACATGTATTTAATTATTAGTAAAGACAGCAAAAATTTTGTGTTAAGAATACTGTAGCTTACTGTACTACTTTCTCTCCTTTATCTTTATAGTTAAGTAAAGCGATAAATAATAATAGTTTACTATAATATATAGTAAAGTTACCAGAAAATTCTAAAATCTTATTGAACAAAATATGATTTTAGATTACTATAATTTCTATAATAAAAAAAAAAATTGAAAAATCTCAGTTCAAGCAATGATAAAATTAATCTGAAATTAAATTAAATTAATATATAAAAATACAGAGAAAATAATTCTTTCAATTTGTAGAATTGGTTACGATTAAAGCATCAACATGATTTATTCAGATTTAGGTCACATTTAAAACAATATTTATCTTTGAATTGATTTTCTGTAAATATTAATTTAGCGAATACCTAAATCGATTTATAACTGTAAAGATGTTTGACCTTTAAATGACGCAGATCCATCCAACTTACGAAAGAAATTCGTCTTGCTAACAAAATTAAATACTTTAAAGTGGAAGATCATTATTTCTATAGATGTTTTTTTTCCTTTCTTTTTTTAAAGAAATTCAAATTAATTACTCTAAATATCTGTCTATATGAAAAAAGTCAAAATACGATCTTATCCTGTACTTTATTTTATGCCATCTTATGTTCTATTATCAGAAAATAATCTGCTTTCTCACATTGATTATTCCAAAAAAATATCGGAAAGCTGTCAGAATATAATATAAATAATATTAAAGCAGTAAAAATAGGTAATATTTCTGGAATGTTAGCAGAAATCGTTTTTCTTTAGAACGAGATAAGAGATTAATCTTATCGGCTTTCACTTTATTCATTTATTTTTCATTGATAAATACAATACTTATCAATTTAATAGCTAACTTTAAAGAACGTCGAAAGTTGCTTTTTGTAATTTTTATAGAAAGTGATAAAAATAAATCTTAACAACTAAAAATTTAAAGTAAACACGGATTTTTATTCTAAACTAAATTTATACGAATCTATTAGACTGGAACGGTAATGTTTACAATTGTATATTTTCGTAAAAATTATTCTAAGCGGATGTAGTATTCAACTGTTGATTACTATCAATGAAAGTGAAAGTGAGTTTTTGGCTTCTCACATTCAAACAGTTGGAAATGAACTTGAAATAATTCCAAAAATAACAATTGCTACCGAAAGTATGTTTCCTATTCGAAAATCGAGAAATAGCAAAAATTATTTACGGATTTCGTTAGAATATGGTCAAATATATCATAATGTTAAAAAATATATAATGATTTATAATAAATTATAAGATATGACGATAAAGAATTTATTGTTATTAATTTGATTATAAAATAAAAATAATAAAATATTTTTATATAAAAAAACTGCAAATTCCAGTGTTTGGAATTATTTAATTTAATAAGAAAATTTTATTATTAATTATAATTACACATTTTTTAAAAAATTTTTATTTAAAGTTATATTTAGACTTTTGGAATTTCAGAAAAAAAAAAATCTTTCTAGAATTTGTAATTAAATGACATCATAAGATGATTAAATGCAAATTTCGTCAGAGCTGATTTCAATATTAATTAATAAAATTTCTAAAGCATATTTTCACAATTCATAAATGATTTTAAACATTTCAACGTTTTCCATATTCATTACTTACAAATTATTGTTTAAAATTAATGCTATAACGTTTTTTCGAAGAACGAATATTCTGTAGCATATTTTCATTGGAATTGAGTTTTTTAAGCACGTGTAAATACATATTTTTAAATTATTAACTGTTTAGTCAGTTTTTATTCATTCAAGAAATTTTATTTGATCGATTTTCCTTCATGTTGTGTTAGGCTCCTTGATGTAAAGTACGGCATGACCGTCGAAAGGATTAAACACCTCTTTTCTTCAGCAGTTCTATCGTTTTTATCTTCCGAATCTTCAGATTAGATTAATCTGGTACTCGAGGAATCGTTTGGTGAGTACTAGATGAAAGTAAAAATTAGTTTTCAGATTCTAGAGAAAAATTTAATAAAGAAGTTATATTTATCAAAAAAAAAAAAAAACCACATCCTTGGTTGATCAGAAGATGACGACTAGAATCGAATTAACCCAAACTCTCTGAAAAAAACTAACGTTATGGAATGTGAATTCGAACCTCCAGATAAAAGTCTACCAACTTTCCAGAGCCAACCGGCCTACTTATACAGAACATTGTATCAGAATATATAAACCTAACTTGCTTATTTGTTATAATAAAAAATTGCAATAATTGTTATTTAAAACATATCTAAAGCTTTTATGGTTATAGACTATTTACATAAAAAAAATCTTTCAAATAAATTATAGAAAACTATTAAATAATATTTAAAATGAAAACTATTCGTCATAAATATCGAAGTTAATATTTTTAATGTGCTGTAAATAGTTTCAGAAAGCTTATATGAGTTTTTTAAATTTGGAATGTAGCAAGATCATGTGGTCAAAATTAGTAACTTATACATTATGAATAAAAAGGAACAATTATCTTTTGCAATGTCATGTTCTTGAAATATTTTGTGTACAATCTGACATCAGACAAATGGAAAGACTAATTAGGTCCTATATAAACTTTTAATACTTCAAATCATCTCCTCCATTCTTTGTAAACACTAGGCCTACTATCTTATAATGAGACAAGATTCTCTGAAAAATCCTAAAATTTAATTGATATTTTATCTTGGAGAATGAAGAATGATAGTCTAAAATGTTTTGCGATGTTTAATTCTCAAGATATTTTCTCTGAGATGTTTGAATATGCAACAAATGGGCAGCCGAATAGAAGAATACATAACTTATAATGTGTAAAACACAATTTAAAAAATATAATAATTTATTAGAAATAAACTTATTATTACCAGAACGTTATATAAATTATTTATTAAAATAAGAAAAATAATAAAAGAATGGTCATAAATTTTAGAGGTGGTCACGAAAGAATAGTATTATACACTCCTCTTTTCCTCATCTAAGAGAAACCGTGACGCAATTAAGCGATATTTATATTTCTAATCGTGACAGAATGACGTAATTAGACAAATAACTCAGTACTGAACAGGAAAAATAATACAGTATTTTAATACAATCTGATCATTCGGCCATTTTTTTTTTTTTTTATTCTCAGAGAACAGATGAAGATGGTTGAATCAGTTGAAAACATTTCTGGTTGTATTAAAATATTATTTTCCTGTTCAATGTTGAGTTATTCCCCTAATTATATAAACAGGAAATAGTGTTATGATGACGTAAATAATTATTTTTATTACATGATATAGTATTGCATTGTATTTATTTTCAATATATTCTTTAATATATTGTATACCGATTAATAAATTATCGGAAAATAAACAGAAAAAATTAAGATTTTAAAAGAAATCTATAATTAGAATTAAAATATGCTTTCAATTAGAAATTTCTAGATTCGATTTTCGTTTGGAACTTTTCTCATTACGTTAAAGGAAAATTTTAGTTTAATGTTTAAGTGAAAAATGTAATTTAAAAGATAAATACCGGTAATCTATAACTTTATCTTTTACTTTGAATAAATAGTTTATTTAAACGACATAACTTATAAGCTTTTATGTGTTGCTTTAAGCAAACTATTGTTTAGTTAATGTTAACGTTAGTGAAAGACGACACTATGTTGCTCTTGGCGAAATTACCTAAAATAGTATTTTTTACTAAAAACAATGGAACAGTTAAAAATAACTGTAAAACGGACACATCGCTAAAACAAGAAATAATTTTTCGAAAATTATAGCGTTAAAATAATTATTAATGAAGAAATATTTCATACAGAATATAACAACACATTTTGCGTAACAAGCTGTCTTAAAAATAATAATGGCAGAAAAAGATAACTTTGTTAATAGCTTTTCACTGAGTTTCCCGATAATTTTCTCATAAAACTGATAAATTCGACTTTCTACATACTAACTAAAATAATTTTTCAATCTTAATTAAAATTAATAATTATAATAAAGAACGAAAAAAAATTTAACTGATTTTTTTTCCTTTTACTGTAATATTTAATTTTTGCCCTCTCAGTCTCTATATTGCCTAATCAAAACATATCTTAAATTTTATAAATTACATTGTTATTATTAAAATTTAAATACTGTTTAAAGCATTTAAGTTGCTTAATTAATTAAACATCTAACTGATTATCAAGTAGCAAATAAAGCATTTATGAAACGTAAACTGTTTTCGTTTAAAAGATCTATGTTGCTCGAATTACTCTATCCTGTAAATATATAACATAATCTTCTAGCTATTAAAGATTTTATACAGTAATTGTTCTAATAATTTCAACGACGTAATGAAAATTAAATTATTCAATATAAAGATTCTAAATATTTAATACTGTGCATTGTATTTGTAAGTATTAAATATAGGATGACAACGTAGTTTGAAGCACGTATTTTGAAATGGCAAAAATCTGTTATAAACTTATTACAACAGATTTTTATAATAAATTTTTATTATAAATCTATTATTATAAATATTAATGGAATTAATTGAAATATTAATTGTATTAAAAGTTACGATCACTTAAAAAATTTTATATTTGAAAACAAATATAAATAATTGACAGTTTCTCTCTTCTACTAATTTACGTTTATACATATTTTATGTAGATGGAAGATTAAAGAATAAAAGTAGAATTATTTTGAACAACTTATATTTTATATTCTACTCATTTCAGAATATTTATTACTCGCTAATCTTTATTTTCTTATATATTTATATTGCCATTAAATACTTAAAAAATATTTAATATAAAATTATTTTTATTTTAAACTAATGATAAAGTTCGATTAATAATGTTTCTAATTTTTTTAAGCATACTGTAGAATTTAGTTTATATCAAGGTATGTATATGTAGATAATGTATATCTTATAATATACTACTGGGAAAAAATCTATTGTTCCTTTTGAATAGAAAGGATGACATAATTTGCCAGATGCCAAAAACATTCTACAGTATTTGCCTACCCTGACATTTATCAAATTTAGGTCTACCTTTATAAAGTTTAACTATTTATAATTTTTGAACTGCTACTATAGAACTATAGAAATATAATCTTCAGACAATTATACTTTATCAATACAAGAAACCAAGCCTACAGATTAACGTTCTATTATTCTATTATTGAACTTGTTTACGTCCATCATATGAAGTGGATCTTTTTTGTTGTAAATAGAGTAATAAAGTTATCGTGAAGTAAGAAGTAATGAACTGTAACGATTCGATTAGCACAAATTATTCAAGCAGATAATATTAAGTATAAAACATAAATTTGTCTATTTGTGTTTGTGGAACTTTAAGAGATTTTTTTTAGCAAATATATATATGTATATTAATTATCAGTTAATTAACATTTATTATAAGATAACAAACTAGTAATTAAAACTATAAAAGACTACTGATAATCTACAAAGTCTACTCATCTAGAATAGACTGTGCCCATGTGCCCGAAGGCACTGATTATTGACTGATTAATTGCAGATGTTAAAACGTCTGAGATGTCACTTACCAACTTATAAAGCAATTAGTAAGCCTGGGCTGTTTTTATGAAATTTAATAGATCAAGTCTTTATGGATGATATTTAAGCAGCAGCGCATCTAGAAAAAAATTGTAAGATTATTATATTTTATTCTTGCAATGTTGCTGATTCATGACAAATTTTTATGTAAATTTAATTTTTATTTATTTACACTATATTTTTATGCATAAAAACAGAAAATAATTAAAAATATATTTTATTAATTAATTATATAAATTATAAATTTAAAATAATAATAACGTTGAAATTTTGCTAAGGGGCGATTGCCCATTGTTCCCTTTGAATTCTCCTTGTCTGGAAAAGATATTGTATTTTTTAATTCTATATATTCAGTCATTCCAAAATGGCAACATATTTTTCTCCAGAACGTCTTGTATGCATTTTTACTTTTGCAATTTACCTTGAAAAAGTAAAAAATGCTTTTGTTAATTAGCTAACGGTGTCTACCACTCACTCCTGAACTGTTATGTCCTTGAGTACAAAGGTTGCGGAACTAACGTAAATCTAGAATCACGTACTGTGTGTACAAAAAGAAAGACAACAGACGAAACAGTTCATTCAAAATTTATTTGAAGATATATAATTATTTAAGAGATTTTTTTTTTTAATATTTAGGTTTAATTTGTATATGATTACATAAAAATGATCTAATTACTTGTTAACTATCTTCTACTATGTTTGTTTGTTTGTAATATTGTTTTACACATTGCAAAGGCTCACTACATCACGTGTGCTATTTTACTATTCCATTCAATCAACACAAATCACAGATAATGTTTAGATAAAATTTAAACAATTCATCATATGTATACCTAAATAAGATTTTATTCATTTAGTATAACGGTGTTTAATATATTTTTTACTGAATAATGAAATTTATTATTTAGAAAAAATTTAATATATTTGAGAAAAGTTTTAATACTGTATTAAATAAATTATGATATTTTAGAAAAAACAAAATCTTAAAAAATAAATTCAAATCCGAACAATTATTATATATTTTTATGTTTTTGATTAACTTAATAAATAAATAAATTCCAATATTGAAAGTTGAAAATACCCCATTTCAAAATAAAAATAGACATACGAAGAGGTTAATTTAGAGTACGTTCACCTAGAAAGAGTAACTAATTCACGAAAGTGGATCATCTGATAAAGAAATCTGGAAATAGAGAATGTCCGAATACCTTTGGGAACGGTTACGTATGAAAGTGTCACAAAGAATATTCTATTTGATTTTATTTTTCACCTTTAATTTATATCGTTTGAATGCATCTTAACAGCTTGTTTCATTTCTTTAATGGCTTCTTAAATGCGTCCATTAACAGACAGACCAATTGCATTAAACGTTAAGTGAAAAGATAACTGATTAGACCACTTACTCGTGTTTAAGCGTTTAATATGCATTACGCACGCTTAAATTAAATTAACTGTATTAGAATAATCTTTGTGGCAATTCCGTAACATAAATATTTTGCTTCAGTGAATAGATCGTTGCGCTCATAATATTGCTGATTTGAGATCAGTCTTGATTTAAATGAATATTGTATCTTTAGAAGTCTTCATATAATCCCGATGACTATAAAATTAAATTAAATCCATTCGCTTGAATAATGCTATTCAACATCGCAATTTTATGAAGAATTTAGCTTAGTAATCATATTTTATCATGTTAAACATACTCGAATATTAAATATATTAATGATCAGTTTATATAAGTATAAAGTTTAATAATTTCGTAAACGTTAACCTTGTCGAATTATGATTCAGTTTAATTATTTTCTATCTATACTTTAATCTGATTCAATAAATTCTATTGTTTTTTTTTATTAAATTGGACATAATTGGATCATTTAATACATAAGTACTGTACTTTGTTAAGTTTCAATTGAATTGTGAATAATGCAAGATTATTACTAATTCGCTTATTTCCTTTAGACCATTTATAAGACGCACTTAACCTAAATTTGATCCTGTGGAAACAATTCATAATCAGTTCTTTATGAAAAATTATTTTATATATATTTATTCAGCCCGTTAATAATAAAAAAAAAAATGAATTGTAAAATATAAATTCAAATTCCAACAATTACTTCCTTTATGATGAAAATTCAATACATCAGTAGAATTAAATTTTAATAGAAAAAATTCGCGTGTGATGAGTTCGCATAAGAACATATCCATTATGAATTAAATTTTTTCTGATATGAATTTCTATTAGTCACGTTTAATAAAACCAATTTAATTTTACAATGTATTTTAGAATGATATAAATATTATATTTGCTCTTTTTAAATATGTAAAATATCTTTAAATCACGTAAAAATAATGTTTCATTCTTGTAGGAAATACAGTATTTTTAATTTTCTATATTAAGATAATTTTCGGATAATGCTGGAAGATATTTTGTAGTAATTTTTGCAAAAATGAATTCAAAAGTCAACAATGGTCAAAGTGTAGATTACCTATTTAAGTTCTTACAAATGCGAATTCATTCGACCATCTATGAACTGGATAACTTTTGTAACAGATACCCAACGAAGGATAAAATCCGATGAAGGCCAGTAATGATTTAATAAAATTAAAAATACTGTATTAAAAATTCATATTTTTTGTTAATTTATTTGTATTAGGTTCTAGTTAAATTTAGATACAAAATATTAAAGTAACGTTGCATGTAATTTAAATGAGTCATGAATGAATTTAAAAATTTTTTCTTTCGTAATCTCAATTAGTTGTAAAAGAATACTTGGAAAAAATTTTAAAAAGAAAAGATAATATTAAGGATATAAGATTAATGAATATAATATATGATTGAATTTTGGTTCATGAAAAAATGAGAACAATATTACAGTAAAACTTCGATATAACGTTTTCCAAGGGGACTGCGAAACAAAACGTTAGATTGAGGAAAACGTTAGATCGGGAAACGGCAAAATAAAAAAGACGAACATATATAG
>WUQG02454447.1:0-12722 GCA_011317285.2 Androctonus mauritanicus
CCTCTGCCAGCACGTTAATGCTTACGTTCCCGAGGAAACTAATGCATGCTGAAGCCGAGTATTGTAAGGAAGCCGAATGTATCCGGTGAGGTGACAACCTTTTTTGGCCGGAGCTGTACCTTTGTATTCCCATCTAAGAAAACTATTTATTTATAATAAATTGTGACATTATAACCCAAATTTTAATATAAAAAGAAGAATACATCCATTGTCATATCTCAATAATTTATACAAAAATATTCAAATTTTTAATTCTGAAATAAAAATCCATTGTGAAATAGATAAAAGGCATTTAAGAAAATAAAATAGGAATTCATTTATTAGTAGTAGTATTTATCTCATTAAGAGTTACATTTGTGAGCTATCATAATTTTATATTCATGGAAAATTTTCTGTAGGATTTATGATACAGTACCATTAAGACAGAATTTTGATAATGAGTATAATTAAATAAATTTAAAAAATTGATATATTTATAGTTTTTATATTATTATTAGTGAAACTGATTCAGTTAAAAAACCAAACTACATGAAATCAACCTTTAATTCATTTAAATATAAATATTTTTTAATATAATCATTTATTTGAAAATGTAAATGATTATATATAATTTTTACAGGCTAAAGTGAATTTAGGTTTAATCTCAAATATTATAGTATCTCAGAAATAATTTGAAAAATCATTAGAGTAAAATAATTAAAACTTTTTAAATTCAAATAATTTGTGGCTTAAACAAAATGATATAGACAGTATTTGCAAATTTCTGATTCACTGATATTGATTATAAAATATAAAATTAAAAATAAT
This sequence comes from Androctonus mauritanicus, assembly GCA_011317285.2. Classification (NCBI taxonomy): domain Eukaryota; kingdom Metazoa; phylum Arthropoda; class Arachnida; order Scorpiones; family Buthidae; genus Androctonus; species Androctonus mauritanicus. The sequence goes on from WUQG02454447.1 coordinate 808, forward strand.
AATAACAACTTTGTAATTTCAAAAATTCAAAGATCATTAATTTTTATTTTAGGATAAAAAGATCAAGCAACATAAAACTCATTCTATAAAATATTGATGTAAAAAATTCAAGAATCATACATAAAAAAGTAATCTTAGATTTGTTCATATCTATAGATCTATTTCTACAAGCATTTATATACAGTAGAGGTAAGTTTAAATTCATTATTTATTAATTCAAATTTTTTTCACAAATGTTTTATGAGCTTCATTTATTTAAATTTATATGAATTACTATCAATTATAATAATTTTTCAATTATTGTTATATTGCAATACAATATCTTATACAAATATATAAATGGAATAATCAAAGTAATTCTTTGTCTGAAGTTAGTCATAAAATGCAGAACGTAAGAGATTAATGGCAATGAAATTGCTGCACCATTGGCTAAAAATAGGATTAATTGTTTTTTATTGGATCTGAACCTGTTTTAGGAATCTTATATGATTTGGTTGGTCTTACAATTAAAGATTGGTTACAAATTTATAGACTTACTGTAAATAAAATGACTTTTTACAATTGCAGATTTGATTACTGCAAATCTGCAACTAGATCATAACAAACAAATCTTTTTGCTGAACCTTTTGATGAAATGGATTATGATTTAGCTTGCATTGGATGAAAACCAAATTAAGATATTATAGGATTATTTATTGGACAGTATCATTTTAAATAACACCTTCATTTAATTAAGATTGCAAAAAAATCTCCATTTGTAACTAGTATTATAATAGAGAAAAGACTCCTTTATATATTTATAAATGCTTATATGGCTTAGATTTGATCTATTTGGACATATTTTTTTGAACTAAAAGAGCTACTTCAGATCTTAAGGCAAGAAATTGGCTTTAATTCAAAGAATAGGATTTCTAAAACTATAATTTTCTAGTGGTAGCATGATAGATCACTTTTTGGTCACAGTATTAGGGTTGCTGTTAGATTTCTATTTAATCTGATCTAATATAGTGATTTAATATTTTAGACAAATCAGTGTTCTTGATTTGGTACTTATATATTGCCAAAGTTTAAATATCTTAAATTATTATCTGTATATGCATTGGATAGTATTTTATCATAGTACAAGTTTTGACTATTCATAAAATGTAAATAATTTTTGCAACATAATTTAACAAATTAAAATTAAATGAAAAAATTATATATTTTATAATAAAAAAACTTACTAAAACATCTGCAGTATCATTTAAATTATCTTTATCTTTAGCCATCACTGTGAAATTAAAATGTCCTTTCATTTCAGAAGTTGGTTGAAAGGCAAGCAATATTTGTCCTGTCGTTTTATTTAAATGAAAGAAATCATTTATTCCAGCCAAATTTTCACCTTTTTTAATCATAATATCTCCAATTAACTGATATGTGACAATAGCATTTTCTCCTTCATCTGCATCTATTGCCTGAAAATAAAATCCATTAACAGACTTCATATTTACAGTAAATATAGTATTTAAAAAAATTATTTAACCATTTTAATATTGAAATTATCTGCAATCTAAAATGTTAAATACCACTATTTAAAAATTTAGTTGGAATTTATAACTTAACTTTATCAAACATAATTTAAAAATAAATTTTTATCAATTAAATGAAAGAACAAAGATTTATAACAAAAGAACAATTTAACTGCAAAATAAAACAGTAATGATAAAAATAATGAATAAATAAATTTTATTGAATTAAATTATCTTATTTTTAGAATATATTACTTACGATTACACTAAGAATATGCTTTCCTTTTCTATCTGTAGCTTTTACTCCACCAGTAAAAACACTTTTGTCTTGACGGATTTGAAATTCGGGTCTGATAAATTTTGGAGCATTGTCATTAATATCTAATACACGTATTGTTATATTGATTAAATCAAAATGATTTTCATCAAATTTATTAATTTTTGCCAATGTTTCAACTGAACAATCAATGTAAGCTTGAACAATAATGGAATGAAATGGAATTACTTCTCTATCCAATTCTTGGAGTATGGTTAGAATTCTTTCATTTTTATCAAGTTTAAATATTTTAGTATCTCCTCCTTCATTCAAAAATAAATTAAAATAAAATTATTTTAAATATAATAATACAATTTCATTTAAAATGTACCTCATAATTATTTCATAATATATATTAGCAAAATAAAATACAGTATAATACTGGAGATTTTGAATCTTTTTAGTGATGTCTATATATGCTCTTTTAATTATTGATTGAAGGTTCAATTTGTTTCACCAATATCAAAAAATTGGGGCACATATACATGATATGTAATAAACAATATGGGTTATGTTTAAAGGATTTTTAGTATATATAGTCACTATTCACCACAAAGACCAAAAATCTCTGGTTTACAACCACTGCATGATAGAAAATTGCAATCTGGGTAAAATACTGATCACCATTACACATAGAGGGAAAAAAAATCTATGCAGAAAATTAAAGAGCATTTCAAATTAATCAACAGCAACTGCCTAAATGAACCAAAATAAAGAGTAGAAGTTGATCCCATCTGAAACAAATTAATTTAAAACAGTCAAACACTTCCCAACAAATCCCAGTAGTTGTGCAATCAATTAAATAGTTTTTCCAACAGAAGACAGAAAAATTCAGCTCATGCTGGAATAAGTGTGTCAATACACTGGGTTTACATAAAGAATTAAAGCTAAGGTATTACTTTATTTATTTATTTATTTATGCAATAATTATAGAATAATTTTAACATATCCCTGAGAAAAAAGAAAAAATAAATAACAAAAATAAAATAAAAAAAAATAAATTTTTCTAGAATTTGATGAACTTAACAGTAGCTCTGGCAAAAAATGGTATTTGCATTCTATTTGTTCTACATTTTACAACATGAATAAGTTTGATAGATCTGGTTCTTATATCAGCTACAAACTCAGCCTTCATATGATTGAAAGATAAATTAAGATAGCAAAATCATCCATCCCATCAAAAAATTAATGGAGGTTCATTAGTATTCCTTCCATAACTAGATTTATTATTATTATCCTGTTAAACATATAATAATAAATATGAATGCTATAAAATGAACTTTGTGATAAAAGTCAAAAATTATTGCAATATTAAAATATACTAATTACAAAACTTTTCATTTTCATAAATTGTAAAAAAGTCTTACCCACAATATAGTAACAGATGGTATTATTATTTTCTAGAATTAAAGAAGCTTCAGGTATTGTAACTTTTTCTAGACCTACTGCAGAATGTTCAGTGAAATTTACTTCAATCTAAATAGAAAATAATATATTACTTTTTCTTTTTATATTTTTTTCTTACTATTATCTGTTTACATAGATACATTATTTAATAATCTTGATATAAAATATAATACAGATTGTCCTCAACATACAATAGAATTATGTTTTGATAGCTCCATCTTAGTTAAAAATATCATAAGTTGAAAATGATCCATAATGTTAATAAATTTTAGTAGTAATTGACAATGAAATACTGAATCTTTTAAGATGATATAATCATCTGAATTTGATCCAGGATCCTCATGGTTATAAAATAATTTGAAACTGATTTCAGGCTCCAAGATGTAAAATTATCTAGAATTGAATCTGGTCCCCAAGGTGATAAGCAATTGCTTTACTATATTTTTAATAAAAGAAAAAATATTTCTAGCCAATATGCTGTGTAAATAGTCAAATTCAAAATATCTTAAGGTCCATCATAAGATCAGAATATTATAAGTCAAATGATTGTAAATCAAAGACTAACCTGTAATTTAAATTTTTAAACTGATATTCTTTTATAAATTTAAACTGACTTACAAAATATAATTTTTTATTCTTATCTATAATAGATAAATATGAATTTAATCAATTATAATGATTTTTTTAGAAAATAAAATATTTTATTGGAAATATTTTTTATCATTTATATTTCATCATCATCAGCCATTTTTCATTTACTCAAAAACATTTTTTAGCAAATGAAATACAAATATGATATATTCCTGAAAGTATTATGTAAGTCAAATTTATATTTAAATTGAATTTATATAAATTATTATATAATTATTATGTCAAAATTAGAATAATATATGCTGTATACATAGTCTACTTAAAATATATATAAAAGTAGCAGATATGTAATAATTATTATATTGTAATATGATGCATGCATATTGCATTATGATCAACAGTAATGATATATGATATTATAAATAGCAATCGTTCATTATTGATAGTATCATTATTAATATTTCTCTAACATTTATATCTAGCAAAAGTATTTAATAGAACATAAACTGCCAAATTTTTAATTTCAGATCTAGTTAATAAAAGAATCAGAACAGTTTAAAAATAGCAAAAACAAAATTATTTTTCTAAATTATCACAATTCTAAAAGTTTTTGAAAGATGTAATAATCAGATATGTCTGCCATTGGCATATGATAGTTAATATATTTTTGCCTTGACCTGAAATCAGTTGTATACTGTATAATAGTAACTTTGGCATGAAAGTATGGAAAATAACACATTAATGTATCTATCAAATATAACTGCTATACCCTTTTGTAATACTTAAGAAAAAAATAAAGCACTAATATGCAGTTATGGGAAAAAACACTCAACATTTTAATAATGAACGTTTTCAGCCTTTTCAGCCATTTTCAGGTTTTTTGTTCCAGAATAACAGCTTTAAAATCGTTTTAGAACATCTATATTGCGTTCTACTACAATTCAAGATGTTACATACTGAAAACTTTGTATTACAGAAAAATTTTTTTTTTTTATACTAATATTACACCATGAAAAACTTGTTAAAATAAATAAATAAAATAAAATAAAGTTATATAAAACTATAGTATGCTATATTATTTTTTGTGCATTGTGATCAATATATGTTAACCTTAACAAATTGTTGTGTAACGAGAAGGGCCTTTTTTTCTGTGTTGTTTCCACTAAGGGTACGATGTTATCTGTTATCTTTCTTCATAGCATACTATAAGCACTATAGTATACTAATATAAAATTATAGTATACTAATATAGCATACTATAGTTTTATATAACTTTATTTTATTTTATTTATTTATTTTAACAAGTTTTTTTCATGGTGTAATATTAGTATAATAAAAAAATTTTTTCTGTAATACAAAGTTTTAAGTATGTAACATTTTGAATTGTAGTAGAATGCAATATAGATGTTCTAAAACGATTTTAAAGCTGTTATTCTGGAACAAAAAACCTGAAGATGGCTGAAAAGGCTGAAAACGTTCGTTATTAAAATGTTGAGTGTTTTTTCCCATAACTGCATATTAGTGCTTTATTTTTTTCTTAAGCATGAAAGTATATTTGACATAATCACTAAAGAGAATAATAAAAAAAAATCATAAAATAATCAATTATTCATAATATATTATTATAAATTGCTAACAGAACATTTGAATAATGAAATTTTCTATGAAATAATTTGATGACTCAGTAGGAAGAAAATATATATGAATTAGAGATTATAAACTATTAAATAAAACAAAGTACAATCACTGATTTAAACAAATTTATAATAAATCAATTAATTGATGAGGAAATGAATTTTTCATAAATGCAAAAATTATCAATGCAAATTGAAAAATAGATAAAACTTAGCACAGTTCATTAATCAAAAATTGGAAGAACAAGTGTTTTTAAAATGAGAAAAATTTGAATGTTTTTAAAAACATTATTCTTAAAAAGAAACATCAAACATTATTAAACAGCAAAAATTATAAAATATAGATTAGAAAAACTTCATATGCAATAATGCTTAATCAATTTTGATATTAATTAAACATTATTTAAAATTTATTTACCTGTCTTTTTTCAAATTTAGGCTTATTATCTATCTCACTAGTTATTAAAATATGGATAGTTGCTTTTTCTTCAGCACAATTTTGTGGTATGCCATTATCACAAGCTTGTACAATGATCTATATTAAAATATTAATTTGCCTTGGAAACATGAATGCAATAATTTTATTAATCTATAATAACAAAAATAATACCTCATAGAAAGATTTAACATCTTTTTTAAGTTTTTTATTAATATAAATTAACCCATTTTCATCAATTTTAAAGGTTTGTGTATATTCTTTGGTGTCAGGATCATCTTGAATAATTTCAAATGTAATTTTTCCATTTGTTGTTTTATCTTTATCCAAATCTTCTGCTATTACTTGAAAAATTACAGTAGGTTGAAAAGGGATATCATCTAAATTCTGTTTAAATATAAATTTTTAATATTAAAAATAATAATTTCAGAATTTTTAAAATTAAATATGCATTCATTTCCATTCAATTTTTGATGAATTTTTATGCAGATTTATATGAAATAAATCTACATAAAATTCATCAAAAATTGAATGGAAAAATTTAATAATAATAATAATTTATTTATTTATTTAATTATTATTATTATTTCAATTCTGATGATAAAGAGTTACCTATATTTTTTTGAAATAATAAAAATATCAAATATATACTTAATATTGATGATAAAAAAAACCAGTTGATGCCAATTAAAGCTTTTATTAATATAGTTGACTTCTAATTAACTGAGGAAAGTCAGAAAATTAATTTCTTCAGACAATCCACAAAATAAGCAAAAAATTAGAATTATGGACAGTATGCATTTAATATAACAAAAAATTGTATACATACCGTACATATATTGAAATGTCTTGTTAGTTATTGAAAAATAAAACTAAAGGTATTTGTTATTTTCAATACTGATGACCTTACAAATTATTGAATGTAAATTATGTAACATTATGTTGTGCATTCATAAAAACATTTTATTAATTCCAGGATAAGAATAAAATCAATAATAAAAATAGATTATAAAAATAGATGTTTATATAAAAACTAAAAATAATAAAAGTTATTTTATATAATGATGATTTTATTGGAAGTCTACTATTGGACTGCATATAATCATATCAAAATAGTAAAACTTGTTTACTATTTTGACATGATTATATGCATTCTACATTTGCTTTCTTTTTTGCTAGATTATTTCAATTTTCCATATATAGTATTATAAAATTAATTTTAAACAGCGACTGATATTAATAAAACTAATTTTACTTCTGTTTTAAATAAATTCACTATGAAGAAAAGTTATAGTTAATCATTTACTGCTCTTTATGGCATGTTACATAAGTGTTGTCCTCTACAAAAGCACTATTGAGCAGACCTAAGACATTCAAATTCATAGAATAAAGGTTTATTAATATGAGTAGTGCTTTTGGCTCCATTTGCCATCATCAGCTCGAACACAAACGAATAAAGAATACATTTCGTTTTGATTGTAGATTCTAGAACATTATTTCAAATTTTTTTTTTAAACTTTTTTTGCATATAATTAGATATAACACTAAAACTAAACAGATTATATATTTACAAACAAAATGAAAGCTATAAAATTAAAATCATAAGAAAAATGAAAGCTATAATACAATTAATATGTATATCATAATAAAAGTCGCTCAAGTGGCACAATGAAGGTGTCTGGGTGACTCCCCTTAAAGATCTTTTGAAGCAACTCTCACTATGTTGGTGACTAGTGGGGGTTTCTATGTCAGTTTAATAAATATTTCCAGGGGTCCTGTAAAGTGCTTATTTGCCTATCATTAATAACTGTGGTTTCACAGGCATTTATATATATATATATCTGTAGTGTTTCCACAGGTGGTAGTTCCTTTATATCCGTCACTCGTTTTATCACTTTTGAATCTTCCCATTTAATTCTTATATTATTCTCTAAGGCTCTTTTCACTAAAGCTGTTGCAAGAGATGCATTCCTGATATCTCTTTGGTGTTCTTTGGGTCTGTCTTTTAAGTTCCTTGTTGTGGCACCTATGTAAAGTTCTTCAGTGCCGTGATCAATATTGCTCAATGGAATTCAGTATACCCCTGTTTTTTCATGTTTCTCTCTTGGATTCTTTTAATCTCTGAGTGTGTTAAATACATTAGATCTCTTGTGTGCACACTTCATTCCTCTTCTTGCAATGATGTTTCTCACTGTATTAAATTGCCCCAAGGGCTCTGGTATGAGGGCGTATGAAGTAAGAGGTTTGTTTTCTATGGAGTGGTTATGTTGCGGTACATCGAGTTGAGTTTCATTGTTGCTACTTAGTGTTCTCACATTTACTTCTCTCAATAGCTTATCTATGAGCCTGGTGCTGTACCCATGATTCTTTGCTATTTCTTTTATATTGTCTATTTCATTCTCGAAATCTTGTCGTTCGCTACAATGTGTGACAGCTCTCATTACTAGGGATCTCAACGCTGACTTTTTATACTTCCATTTATCATGGGACCATTTTGGTATTATTATAGGTATTGTAGTCAGTTTTCTATATACTCTTGTGGCAAAGTTGTTACCCATTCGACATAAATCAACATCGAGAAAATGGATTCTACTGACACTCTGTTGGTCGATGTTTAGTTTTAATCCATAATTGGGTGAGGTGAAAGTGTCCTGGAGGAGTTTAATCTGACACTGTTGTTGCCAAATGACAAATATGTCATCAACATATCTGAGGTAGAGAGTGGCTTGCATGATTACAGAGTTCATTAATGTTCTCTCTAGATCCCGTAGAACCAACTCCATCAAAACCTCTGCCAAGGGGCTTCCTATTGGCATGCTCTTTGTCTGCCTGTAGAACTGTCCATTAAACATAAAGTATGATCTGTTACACAGGTGGTGCACTGAGTTTCTAAATACTTGCGTGTTGGAGTTAGCACAAGGTATATTCTCCAAAAAGTATCTATAGAGTGCAAGACATGCCGGTGCTATATCGAGGAAGGGATATAATTTGTCAAAATCATAGGTTACCAAAATTTCATTGCCCTGAAGAGGTAATGCTTTTATTCTATCCATAAATTCTTTAGACGACTGTACAAGTGTAGTCGTAGCCTTTGAGTTTATGATTAATCCATGTAGCAATTTTCTTTTCTAAATTATAAGTTGGTGATCCTCTCTTCTCTACAATAAGTCTAATGACTAATGGTGTTTTATGGGATTTTGTATATGCAAACAATCTAGGGCACAATGGGTTGGGGTTCTTACCTTCATAAAGTCGGGTATGTTTTTATTTTTTAAAATCTTTGCTAAGCGTCTATCTAGTGCCTCTGTCAGGTCTCTGGATAGCTTTTGGGCTTTAGAGTCCAATATATATTTGTTCAGGAAATCATTGTAAAGTTTTTTCTCTAATATTACAACTTTTTTGGATTTGTCATCTCTTGTTATTGTTAATTGGTTGCTCCACATCCATTCGTGTGCTTTTTTAACTAATTCATTGTCTCTAAGTATTCCAAGGTTTCTATCCTTATGGTTTCTCCTAATATAGCTGGCTCAGCTAACTTGAAATTATAGTTAATAATTTAAAGAGTAGTAAATGATTAACTATAATTTCAAGTCGGCTGAGCCAGCTATATTAGGAGAATGCAACAAGTGAGAGAATTTAGAGCATTATCAAAAAAACTAGTAAATGCAGAAGAAACTTGGGAATTCTTGAAACAATGCAGGTTAAATAAGGTCTACATGAAAACGATTTATAATATTAAACTACCAGTAAAGTCTCGGAAAGTACTTGAGAACACTAGAAGAATATGTTTAAAAAGTGCCATAATGGATGCAAGGAGGAGAGTATTTGGCTTAAAAAAAGCTAGGGATGAAAAGTTAATGGGAATTATTCATTCTGATATACAAAACATGACAGCAATATTACAAGCAGACAGAAATTTCTATCATTTAAAATTTTTTGATTTATACTTTTAAAAACTTTTTTGTTTATTATGTTTAATTTATTTTTTATTTGTTCATTACTGAATTTGGTTTTTATTTAATTTTTGATTTGGAATTTTCAGTTTAAGTTTTCTATTAATCATTCTGTTTTTGCTGCAAAAGTATATGTTAGAAAATAATTTCAAGTTCTTTGTTTTCTCTAGATGAAAAGGTGTTGAATATAGACTCATCAATAAAAAGAATGCTTGTCTACTAGTTCCAATTAAAAGGATGATGTTCTTTGCACTAGTTCAAATGAGTTCTCTATAAAATGGATGAGTGAATGCAAATTATGAGGCTTCTTGCATGAAGGATATCCTTATTAAATTTTTGGTATACAGTTTACCTTAAAACAGTGACAGAACTTTAAAGAACCAACTTCTGTCAGTAACATGAATAGAGCTAACAAAACAGAGTTAGCAGAAACATAAACAGAATTCTAGAGATACTTTTCTACCTATAAACTCCTTAAGGCATTTCACAAATTTTTGAGTGATCTTGGCTGTGCTTCTTGATATTATATTCTCTCTCTTGAAATTGTTGACTAAAATCTTGAAACTGTCATGGAAGACTGTGTGTCAAGAGATTTGAACATTAAAATGAAATTGACCTCATTGAGTATTCTTATGGCTTCACATTTTATTGGAATAAATAAACTTATATGAGATATTAACAATAACTTTTAATATTTTTTCTTGATCTATAAAATAGTTATTATGATAATTATTTCTTGTAAATCATAAAAATTTTTAATATAAAAAAACTTGAACAAATGTAGAATCAAAATCTGTGAATTTTTTGTCTTTTACTAATATAGAGGAAATTCAATGCCTATTGTGTTCTTCTCCTCCTCGTCTATCTTGGATCCTATTGTATATCTAACCAATCCACAATGAATTCCTACTAGCTCATCACTTATATTTTCTCATGTGGGCAGATTTGATAGAAAAACTTCAGATGAATTCCTTATATAGTAATCTAAATTTTTAAACCTGAGTTGTTAATGTAGTCTTATATTATTTTCTTTGAAATGTTTATTTTAAACATATTTATTTATAAATTTAATTTTTCATTTGAAATCTTTTTCTGTTTGTAATAATGATAGTATTTTCCTGAAAACAGTTTCATTTAAAGTTAAAGCAATCATTTTGTTTAATTTATGGTGTTGATTTTATGAAACCAGATGAATTGAGATTTGAATTTAAATATTTTAAATGTTTAGGATTTCAAATATATAAGATATTCAATTTCTGAATACAGCTAGTGCTCGACTTACGACCACGATCGGTTCCGACAGACCAGTCACAACACGATTTGGTCATAAGTTTGTGAAGATTTCGATCTTACCTGGATTATGGAGTTATGGAGCAATGTTTTGATGCAATTATGCGGTGGCTGGACACAAATGAACTTACCATACTTATTAAAATAAGTGCGAATCGAAAACCACGGGATCGAGCTGACAGTGAAAACTTGGGAGGTTTCCCAGTTTTTACATATGGCGCCCGAACAGGGACCCATGGGGTCCGCACACTGTGCTCCAAACAGATGTTTTTGTTCTTCTAGACCTTATAATAATCATTGTTTTTCCCAAAGGAAGCGTCGACAGAGTGAAGCCTGGACATACTATCATCATCCTAGTGATGTTCCAGAGGATTTTGTTCCTGAAGAAGCTGGTAGAATGCCAGAGTATATCAGGGATGAACGTTTGTTGTAAGAAAGGACAATATGGCCTTTTGCAATGTTTGGAGTTTGGCAATGCTGGGGGTCTTTGGACTCCCCAGCATGTGCCTTTTGGGGAAGGATATTGTGAAGATTTCGATCTTACCTGGATGATGGTGTCGGCGTGGGGCGGTGCTGATGGGAACCGCCATTTTGTTGACTTGTTTAGTTCTGCAGTTACTTTAAATTTTACTTATAACATTTGGAAGGTTGCATTACTTTATTTAATGTATAAAATAATATTTTCATTAATACTGAATGTTGAAATTAGTTCTATTAAAAAAATTACATGTTATGTTTTTATGTATTGTAATAATATGCAAATGAGGTTGAGATTAAGAA
>WUQG02454458.1:0-12722 GCA_011317285.2 Androctonus mauritanicus
ATACAGTTGTATACTTATACACGAAAATAAAATAATCTAACTTAGGAGCCTTTGGGAACAATTGTAAAATATCATTGAGGCTCGCATCCGATTTTAGTTTTATTATGTATTATTGCTATCATTACTTTCTGCTTTACTTTTTTTCTATCGCTGCGTATTATTTACTTGATCCAAAAAGAACAACATCGTTGGAAACGATACGCGTTCTAAAAAAAAAATGGTTCTGTTGGCATTTCTCTCCGGCCAAAAACCCTGTTATGGTTCATCAAACAGTATTCAGTATTAAACATTTTTGTATAGCATATAAAAATGTTTAACGTTTACCAGATGCCATTGTGAATATACAAATGCATTATATTTATCCACCCATATTGCATCCTTTTACGCAGGAAAATGGGGTTTGTGACTTTCCTGTCTCCATTTTTTATTTAGGAGAGGAATTGTAAATACCTCTGATTATCACTTAATCACATAAGATAAAATCGATTAAATTGCTGATATTAACAATTAATTTTTATTAAATAATACAGATTATTCAATTAATTATCGTCAAAATCAGACACCTTTCGAAATATTAATTAATTTTTACAAGTATGCATTCTATAGAGGAAAAATAACAAACATGAAGTTTATCGATACTCTTTCCCAATCCTTTTAGGTTGATAATGTTAGACATTGTTTTAGTAGTGATTCACGCTGTCAATCCGGATGCTGGGAAACTTTCTTGAAGAAAGAGTATTAGATGAAAATCGATAAAGATCCTACGAAGATATTTCTACCATATTGTACGCCATATAGTCGTGATTTAATCACCATTATCCTACGAAGTCCAGTAATTCTGGAGATATAGCTTTGAGATTCTTGATTATAGAGTAAAGATAGCTCAGTAAAGTAAAGATTCAATTTTGTAAAAAGGAAAGGAAAGAATTTTTCAAATTTAATGAATAAATAATAGGCTAATAATCTTTTTAAAGAATGTGATATAACAATTATAAAATACATAAAAATTGAATCAATTTTCATAAAAATAAAATAAGTTTACGAGTAAATGAGTTATAAAAATTTATTACAGACCTAAATAGTATATAGAAACAATGCTGCAATAAACTATCAAAAAATAACGAAAAAAAATTTTAAGTTCGATGCAGCAGTATGGTACATAAATAGCTGAATAAAAAAAGAAAAAAAGATTTGCAAAAATATAGAGAGTAAGACGTTTTTATTCTACACAACTGCATCAAAAAAAGAAAAGGGAACGACATAATGGCCACCATTTTTAAAATTCCTTGTTTACAGCTTCGGTTGTTTCACAATTATATACAGTATGTATTTTAAAAATTTATATTTAAAAGATGTATTAAAAATAATAATCGATTAAAAAATTAAAAAAAAAATTGTTAATTTTATAAAGATATAATAGATTCGTATATTTATAAGAAATTTTTAGTAAAAAGTTTTTTTATAAAATAAGCAGGTTGTACCATACTCCCGCTCTTTATATGTACAGTATATAAAGAATATAGAGATATATTAAAAATATAAATTAATTAAAAATAAAAAAAAATTGTTAATTTTATAAATCTATAACAGATTCGTACATTTATAAGAAATTTTTAGTAAAAATTTTTTTAAAAAATAAGCAGGCTGTACCGTATTTCCGCTATTTATATGTGTACTGAATGTAATTTATGCATAGTTTATGTTATTAAAACAAAATACAAAATTTCAAAACAAGATGAATTAGCATATTTTAATATTTTATAATTTATTAAAAATGATGAAAACAACTTTTCAGAGTGCTTTTCTTTAAATATGAAACCAAATTTTTTTAAATTCTCTTTGACATTTTTCAACTAGATAACAAATATCTTTGATGGCAGATAAGAAGTTTATTAAAAAAAGAAGAAAAGAAAATACGAAAAATTAAACTAAAATCAATTGATAATTTTTATAAAAGAATGAAAAAAAGTTAAGTTAACGTTAATGTGACCTCATCTGCATCGTTCGTTAATGGATCGTTACAGGCTTAAAAGAATAGATTTTGCTTTAAAATAATTAAAATATAGGAATTGTTAGTTTAACGAGGTCATTGACTAACTTAAACAATAATTATTCAGTCGGACTCCTAATCGAAATGTTGACTAGTAGGATATTAAGGCTGCAGACATCCTGTTTGCATTTTACTTTCATTACTGTAGATGACGTCATCGGTGTGAAATTATCTGTCCTTTCTCTTAACAGGGAACTGACCCGCGATAAATATTGTTGTGACTGATAACGACAAAAATATCCTTGTAAATCACGAACATTTTTTCGCTAAGTCGGTTATTGGAACCAACTGCTAACATTCAGAACACTTATTTTTAATTTAATGTCTTAATGTATAAACATAAAAATCTATCGAATTGTAAAAAAAGTGAACGAGAATTTTTGGCTTCCTTCGCCAGTTTTCAAAATCTAAAAGGAAGTTTAAGCATACTATATATATGGTGTTTAAACAGTTATAGTGCACTATATTTAATTATTAACAAGAGAATAAGTTACTTAAACAATTAAATTGAAGAATAAAATATATCAGTAGTGCATTTTCTCACAAGAAATACAAATTCTGAGAGTTATCTGTTCTTATTCGCTCAGCCAAGACGTGTCGCGCTATTACCAATGAACATAAAAATAACTTTAAAAAAATGATGTTTCTTATTTAAACTTCTGTATATCGTAAAAACTGATACAAAATTTAAAACACGTTCCATCAAAAATGTTTAACTTTCCAGTTTTGTATAATTTAATGAGTATCTAATCATTTATCCTTACTATTAAGAGTGACAATGTATCATCTGTAAGGCATATGTGCACTCGTTTAGATTCTGTGAATAAGTGCGTGTGTGTGTCAATGCTAAATTTGTTTATGTTTGTCTCATAGTTTAAGTCGTGCCACATTTGTTCGAAATGTGTCATAATCCACATATGTAATTCTATTTAAGGAACTTTTTAATCGGCCGAATAATGACACTTCCCTTTTAAAAACAGAAATATGACATATAAATAAAATTAATAATAATAACGAATAAAGCTTAATTTTTAAAAAATGTTGTTTTTTTATGTTATTACTTATTTGCAGAATGCAAACAGCATCAATTAATAATGGCAATAAAATGATATCTTGTGAAACTTTAAGCAGAACTATATCAGTTTCGATAACGAAAGATAAATCCATCCGGGTTCGCGTTACATCCACAACTGGTGTTAACAAAATTATGAGAGCGAATGTAACAAAAAACAATTGTATAATATACATAAGCTTATATATATTTTTTTTTTTTCGTTTGATTTTACTCGATAAAAATTCGACTAAATCGATTATCTAACGTTCGTAATTATTTGTTAAGTTGAAGTTTAACTTTCATAAGAAAAATAAACTGTACTTCGAATTTTATTATCTCTCGAATGTCGGAGAAGTATATGAAACCACTTGAGATCTGTATAAACTCACAAGTGCTTTTGAAAGTTGCCGAGTGTTATAGGCGGAAGCCGCTTGAGTAAAGAAGCAACAGTAATGGTTTGTGTAGTGGTAGAGAACTCATTGATAGTAAATGAAGCTTCTTTCTGTGATTCAACACACGTTTGACCACGGTTAGATTAAAAGAATTGTTATAAAACCACTATTTCTGTTTTAAGATCGATTAGTATTTTCAACACACTTTTTCCATCGCTAAAAGTATATAAATCGTACAAGCTGGAAAACACTGCCGTTTGAACCTTTAAAACTATATTTTTATATATTTTATCACCTTAAAATGTGTTAAATATGTTATTGATGGAACGAGATTTAAAACGATTTTCGGATTGTCCTCGTAAAAATAAAAAAATGATGATATTATTGCAAGACTCGTTAACGCGTAGATTAGTCTTTACCCGATCCCAGCAATTAAAAAATTTGTACCTAATGAGATATTTTTATTATTTTTTTTTTAAAATCTCATTTCTAATAAGTTAAAACATACCAGAAAATTTAAACCATATGTCGAGCTGATTTTTTACTTAGTAGAATTAAACGTATGACTTAATTATTCTGCTTTCATTAGGATCCATAAAAAGTTTAGATGAAATTTTTTAATAATTGAATATCTGTTCTTTTTCTGTACTAAAACAAAGACAATACAAAATCTTGAAGTATTGAGAAAGTTTATTTTAACATCAGCATAATATGGCATAAACCCGTGTTTAAATCCAGGCTAAGCATTTTGACTACACCAATACAGATTGGTTGACAAGAAATTTGCTCGTTGGCTGTATTTTTTATTTTTTGGTCATATAGCCTTACAATAAATTAATAAAAAATGTTTAAGCTCCTAAAGTGCCTTTTTTTATTATTATTTTAACTCATAAAAATTGTAAATAAACAATTGAAACCAACGACACTTCCAGATTTGCTGTTTATATATAAATCTTCACAAATAACTACATCTATTTTATATAAATAAAAAAAAAGATGAGGATTTCTTTCGAGTCTGACTGTATACCAGGCAACGAGAACATGCATAGAGCTAAAATATTGTTCAACTTCCATACTATATAGGACAAGACGACACATTCATCCTCATTTTGGGTTGACTCATCAACATTTGTCCACCTAAAACTGTACACAGTATACGAAAAGACTGTGGTCCTATGTCGGGAACATGCACTAATTCCACATCGAACACTATTTTATTTTACTTTATTTTTTGTTTTCAGTACTCCTACGAAATCTACCGAAAAGTTTCTTTTCATATAGCAACCGAAACTCGTACCTAAATTGGTTACATAAGTACGTAAAAAGGTGTCACGTGATCCATTCACACATTGCTGAATATCATGAACAGACAACAACTGTTTTGCAAAAAGGGGCACGGAAAAAATGATAATAATAATAATAATAAAAAAGATATGCAGCAGCAGCAGCAGCAACAACAACAGCATTGAAAGACGAGTAATTGGATACGAAAAGCAGGCCACTGATATAAATCACAGGCAATTATAACGCGTTATATTATCATTAAAATTTTTTTTTTTTTGCTTTAAATTTTATCTTCTTATTAAAACTCTTCACGAAAAAACAAGCACGTGTGCAGCTTAAAGTAATATTATTTTAGAACATAACCAACTTTCGTAACAATTTATTCAACCGTGCAGAGAGGAACATAAACAATTATTTATTTTTTTTTGGGGGAACTTTCTGTGTGTGCATCTAGAAAGCTTATACATGTAAACACACAAACATACAAAGCACCACACGACACTAATTCGGGTAATTCCCTGTTCGTGCAGGCGTATTACCTCATTTTCATCTCTACCTCAATCGAGAACTTGACCCGAAAAATTTGAAAGAATTTTTTTAAAGCACCAGAAAACACTTTTTTCACTTCTTGTTTCTTTCGAGAGGGAAATATTTCAGGTAATTTTTTACGAATATTTTCTCAAACGGTACGTATATAACCCATTAAAATACCTTTTACAGAAAATACTGTTCGCTACAAAATATTACTATTTTTTTTATCATCATCAATATTATTTAATTAGTTTTTATGGTAAAAGGGGGCGAGAATTGATGAATTTCGGTGCGTATCTTTGGATATGTGAGAATTAAAAAAGATGAATCAAGATAATGAGGTGCATAGTCATCCACCAAATAAATGAAATAATCACGTGACCAACCTTGTGTATTATTCACGTTCATATGAGTTTTCTTATATGAAGTATAAGAATCTTATATACTTTCACTCTTTGTTGTGAATATTTAAATGCAAAAATTGGATATTTTAGACCATTATTTTGAGATTATAACTTTAGATAATCTCAATAAGTCATTCTGTGCTGTGTGAAAGCAAAAAATGACTAATATATATAGGCCTATATATAATCAATGTGTATCCTTGATAAAATAATTTCCTAGTACTGTAAATATTCCAGAAATTTTTTCATATCCCAACTGCAAAATATGATTAATGTTATGTTACAAAATAGATTAATAAATATAAGATCCAAAAATGAAGCTGCTTTAAATTCTATAGAGTGTTTCATATATATATATGTGTGTGTGTGCTTGTGTATATATTATTTGTATCCCCCCATTTTGTTTGGCAGTGTAGGAACTCTTTCATAAAACTGATGCAAAACGAATATACCAAACAGGTTATATATTATTTTACAGCTATTTTTTTGTATATATCCTACCATGGCATATTAAAGATGGAATATTAGAAAATTTCCATTTTTTTAATTTTTTTTGTAATATTTTTTAAACGAAAAAACTTGTAATACGTCTTCAACTCTGAGAAAAAACAATGCGAGGCAGCAAACTTATTTGTTTTTGTAGGATTTAGAAATACGCCCTAGATATAACAGATGTAAACCACGCCTTAGATTAATTTGGGAATTAAAAAGTAAACTCACAAATACTGCTTGTTGTTTCATCTTCGTTCCTTCTAACGAAAAGGCTTCACTTCATGCTATAACGAGAAACTCAACATCAGTGCATATCACATAATTGAATTAAAATTCCAATCTGTAAGCTGCACAACTCGTTTCGTGGTCCTGAAGGTTTACTGTGCATCGACTGGCTGATGGGGCCACGTCGATTTTGTTTTCTATCAATGTTTCCTGGTTAAGTGCCATCCAATAACCCAAAGTGTCGGTTTCGTAAGTTGGAATAATGGTTACTTCGGAATCGTCTTTCCAACTCTTTTTCGCTTCTAGAAGAGAATTTAGTACCTCTTTGCTGGGATTAATACCACTAAATACGTAATAACGAGCACGTATTCTCATGAAAAATTCGTAATTAGAATAATGTGGATCTCCATGATGAGGAACATAAGCCAAATCCACGAAAACAGGTGTCACCGAAGATGCATTCGATTTCATCTTACTGCTCTTATCCATTCTGCTGGTGGTCTTCATTTTGACATTTTCTGTCGATGAAGTACTTGACTTTTCTATCTTCGATTTACCCAACGAAAGTCTAGTCGACGACGTTTTAGTTTTAGTTTCTGGTGGAGAAGGAAGACTCATGGGTTTACTCCAGTCTTCCAATCGGAAATCTTTCGATGGATCTTTCTGAACATGTTCTGAATATTGAGTTTCCAGATCATCTTTTTCATCAGCATGATAGTCATTCTTCATATAACCGAAAGACATAGAAGAGAAGGTTTCTTTCTCTACTATCTCCTTGGGATCTTTTGTGTCCAAATAAATATCATTAATACTAGTGGTTTCAGAATAATGCCTCTGTCCAACATCATTTTTGAACAACTCCGACGATGTTGGAATAGTATGATTATCACCAAAGCTATCCTGATAGTCTCGCTTGTAATAACTTGCCGAATCGTGTTCTTCGTTTCGAAAAGTATCTGTTTCGAATCCAAGCAGACTGTTATCTTTCCAAGGTTCTAGTTTATGTCCATTGATGTCATTAATACCATTTGTTGTTGTAGTGTATGTGAATTCCTTTCTTTCTGTGATAACCGTGTCGCCCTCTGAAGATTCCGTCGACTGGAAAGTGTATTTTGTCATATTGTTAGAATGTTCATTTTCTATATTGCTTCTTTCGTTATCTCCATAATAGCCTTCTTCGGCATACTCGCTATGTACATCTTTGTTAAAACCTTCGAAGCGATCAAAATGTGTCTCTGAACTTTCAAAGTAATGACTAGTAGTTGTTTCGTGCTTTTCTTCGAAATATTTACCATTGATGTTTGATGTTGGAATGTTTTCCATTTGTTCCTCTTTGCTATCTGATATAGATCTATGATCTTTGTCGAGTATGTATGGATCATAATCGCGCAATTTTTCACTTTTCTCGTCGACGTATGTATCTATATCTTCGTCTTTCTTTTCATCTGTTTCTGCATAACTTTCATGGAAGCTCTGATCCATAGGATGAGAGTTGAACATGCTTGAAGTCGTAACTTCGTAAGATTCTGTAGTCTCTTGTGTTTCACGTTGGAATGATTTTAAATGTTCTTGAGAATCTAGATCATCATCATCGTCATCATCATCAGAAATATGACGTTGATCATGATCTAAGTTCAAGTTTCCCTCACATTTGGAAATTTCGCTATAAATTTGATTTTCTTGATATTCTGTAGTAGTTTCTGAAGAGTAAATGTCTCTACTTGCTGGTTCATCTTGCTCCAGGAACAATTTTTCTTGTTCATGATAAATACTCTTGGTTTGGTCGATTTGTTCTTCAGTTTTCATGCCAGAATCAAACGAATGTTTATCGTCTTCTATTTTTTCATCATGATACTTAAAAAGATCATCATGTTCTTGAATAGGACTATTACTATCTTTATAGATATCTCTGCTTGGAGAGAAAGTTTCTTGTTCTTTAATGGAATTTATACTTTCTTGTATTGAATCTTGTAAGATTTTATCACCATGCTCTTGTAAAGGACTTTCACGATCCTTATCCCTACATGGGGATAAACTTTCTTGATCTTTAATGAAATTAGTTTGTTCTTGCACAGATTCTTGCAAGTCTTTGCTATGACATTCTTGAGGACTCTCATTATATATATCTCTGCATGGAGAAATATCTCTAAATGAATCAGTTTGCTTCTGCAATGATTCTTGTGCATTCTTGATGTCATAATCTTCCAAAGGACTATCGCGATCATTATATATATCTTTATAGGGAGAGAGATGCTCCTGTTCTTTATCATAAGAAGTCTGCTCTTGAATTGAATCTGTTGTTTCATTAAATTCTTCTTTTAATAGATTCTCCTGAATCAATTCCTCTTTCATAGCTTTCTCTTGTAGCTCTTCATGCATAGCTTTTTCAACTATTAGCTCTTCATCGTGTTCTATTTGAGTAATGTCTTCTTCAGGTATTGTTTTTTCAAAAATAGTTTCTTCTTGTTTACTCTCTTGAACATCAGTTTTCTGAATTAAATCTTCTTGTAATGCACTTTCTTCTTCCTCTTCTTCAGCAATCTTATCATCATATAAGTCTCTATGGTTGAATTCATTATATCCTTGTAAACTTTCTTTATCTTTCAACGATTTTGATGGTGATATATCGTAATTGGAATTAAACTTTTGCTCTTCTTCGAATCTATCTTCATCAATTTCTTGTGGAGGAGTATCTTTAAACAGTTGTTCTGAAACATCAGAAAATTTATGTTTGGAATCGTGCATGGCCTTTGGTGACTGAGGTTCAGAAGGTGTAGTACCACCAGAAATATTAACAAATTCGGGAAAGTCGGCTTGAACTACATTGCCGTACACAGGTTGTTCAACAATTGGTCCCTCGCTATCAGATTCCTCTTCATCATCACCTTCTTCGTATAGTGGCTGGTAGGCATCCTCATCTTGTCGCGGAAGATAATGTTCCATAAATCTGCTGTCAAGTTCTTCCATACGATCATTAGGAATTGCTCCTATTTTCTCATAAAAATTTCTCTCTCCAGGTGGTGTAGGATGTCTTATCATTTCTTCAACTTCTTCCAGTTTTTCTTCTTCACTAAGACTCAGCGATTCTTTTTCTTCTCGATCTTCAGATTTATCCATTTCGAGTACATCATCTTGATATTTACCTTCATAAGTTTCAAATGCTTCATCCTTAAGTCCTTTATCATTTTCAGGTAAATCTTCCTCGCATTTTTCTCGTTCACCTTCGAGGGCAACTCCTTCGTCTTCATAATCTACAATTGCAACAGGAGTTGGACTTTTTATGATATCCTCATCAACTTCATATTGTTTATATGATGTATCAACATAAAGATTATTTTTGCTAACAGGAAGTTCCATATCATCAATTGGAAGTTCTGATTTTTCCGTAGTTACTTCTTGTTGAATAGTTACAGTTTTATTTTCGGTTTCGTTTTCAGTATATTTTATTTCTTTTGGTTTTTCTTCTTCGATCATTTCATAGTCTTCGTTGTTCTCTAGAGCCATCACATCATGCAGTGATTCTTTCTCTGATTTTTCTTCGATTATTTCTTCTACTGGAATTTTTTCTTCGTAATAGGGAGAAGTTTCCAAAACTGCAGTTTCACTAGGAATATATTTTTCTTCCTTTACTGGTTCTTGAATATCATCCATCAATCCTTCGCAAAAACTACCTTCCATCGAAGCATTAGCTAAAAGCATATCGGTTTTGCTTGGTTCTTCGACTACAAGTGTTTCTTTAATGATATCTTCCTTATCCAAAATGGGTGATTCTTCTGGCAAAGGTTTTTCTATTTGTTCTTTTTGAATTTCTACTTTTTGTTCAGGTTCTATAATTTTTGCTTCCAAAGGTGATAGAGAAGTTTCAAGAGGTTCAGGTACAATTTTTTCTTCTTCGTTTTCTTTAATTTTAATTTCAGATGGCAATGGGATTGTTTCTTCAGTTTTTTCTTCAGAAATATCAATTTTAGCAGGCATTTCTTGAAGTTTATCAGCTTCTTTAGGTTTTTGTTCCTTAACAGCTTCTTTGTTTTCTATTGATATTTCTTTCTTTACGCTACTTGCAACACTAGTCGCTTTCGAAATTATTTTCTTAACTTCAGTTTTGGAAGCATGTTTAGATGTATCTGCTTTTGTGGCTTTTGATGATGTCTTTGCCGGGACTTGAGGTTTTGATATCGGTTTCGGTTTATGAGTTTCTGTTGTTGGTGGAGATTTCTGTTTAGGAAGTTCAGGCTTTTTCTTTGTAGTTTTGGTTTCGACCGTTTTCTTATTCGTTACTTCTTTCAATCCTTTAGATTTTACTTCAGAGACTTTAGGTGTGGGTGATGTCTTTTTTGTTTCTGTCGGTTTTACAGGAGGCTTCTTCTCTTTGACTTCTCTTTTGGTTGGTGTTAAGGTGGTAGCCGTATATGTTGATTTCTTGGTTTCTTTCTTTTCTTTAGCTTCAATTACAGACTTATAACTATCTTTCTTAACCGGTGTTTTTGAAGTTTTTTTTTCAATAGATTCTTTTTTTGATTCTAGATCTGTCGTCGTTTCTTTTTTTGATCCCAATGACTCTGTACTTCTAATCGTACTATTATTTACGAGCGGAGAAGTTTTAATCGATGGTCCCTTGGAAAGAAGTTTTGATTTTGGTTTCTCAACAGTCGTGGGATGCAAAGACGAATAGGAGCAAACTGGCTTTTTTAGAACATCTAAATCTTTCAGTTTTTCTAATCCTTCGAAAATTCTATTTTGAGGAGCACTACCAGAGAAGAAAATTCTTGTAATTGTATCTTTCGGATTAGCAGGCCTCCAGACAACCAAAGAACAAATTGAAAGAACATGAGAAAGAGGAATAGATATTTCTTGTTCTTGGAATTTAATTCCTGTTTTCACTTTACTGAATGTCTCTTTGCGAGATGCCCATTGCTGGAGAAATTCTTTGACTTCCTTGCTATCTTTCTGTGGACTCAAAGTGTACATTTCCAAAGTTCCGTGTCCAACTTTTTGATATAGAGTAAATGGATCCATATTTGTAGGATCTCTCAAGCATCTGTGAGGTTTCATACTCAATTCCATCAGATTATTTAAAAAAGTATGACCTTCATTCAAAACACTAACTAAGAGATCATTTTTGTCTTTGGTTATCTCGTCATTTGGTGTTGACTTTCCTTCCATTACGTTACAAAATACGTAACCAATCTGTGGGTATATATTATTAATAGCTTTCCTTTTCATCAATGTTGTGATCCCACACACATTACTTTCGCATAATCTGGTTACCATAACAGCATCAAGGCGATCCAAATGTCTGATAAACTCCCAGAAACACGGTTTTCTATTGAAACCACCGTCAACAAGCATATTAAATCCGTTAATTCCGAATAATGCACAGTCACCTTCTCCTCCCGGAAAGACGTATAAAGTGGGTCTATTGAAGCGTATGTTGCCAACTAAAGGCGACAAGGTCATAATCTCTTCTAAAGTATGACTGATGAGTGCCGAATCCAAACATTGGATGAGGGCTGGCATACCTGGAAGACTATCAACTTTATCAGCTGGATTTAATGACAGCTTGATAAGTTTCTGAATGGCTTGTTTTTGAAAATTAGCAGACGTCCATTCTCCCTCTTCGGTACAGTGTACGTGGAATGTGCCACCTTGGTTGCTCTGCAGTTCCTTTTGAACGTCAGCATCTTGAAAGGCATCGATGAAATTTGAAAATTTGAACGTTCCATTTTGTAATATCCACGATCCTGTTCCAGTAAATGAATAGCCAGCGTAGATCAAATGTTTGTGGCCGGTTCTCGCCAGAAGCAGATTTTTCAAGCATTGTTTCAAGGTACTTACTTGCGGATTGATCAGAACTTCTACAGCCAATGTCTCAGTTGAATGTTGAATTAGAAGTTCTAAAAAAATCGATAAATAAATCGAGAATTAATGATTTATTCATATTAAAAATTATGAAAAAACTTGAAATTGATAAAACTTCAAACTAATGTAATAAACCATAATACTGTATATTATTTATCTGAATTTTAAGATAAATAATATTTAGTAAGATGCCTCATATTTATATAATTAGGTGAAGATATATATTTTTAAAATTAACAATTTATTTGAAATACTGATGAAAGTACAGAATTATCTAAGTTGATTGATAAAGCTGTGGCTTATTACCCTGGACGACCGGATTCAAATCCGGGTCCCACACCTCCAGTTTTTCAGGAGGGGTCCGGGCCCGGCCCGTTGAACCCCATCTTTCGACCATCCGGTTGATCCCATCATGGGTGTTGGCCTTATCT
>WUQG02454469.1:0-12720 GCA_011317285.2 Androctonus mauritanicus
TTCCAAGTTTAATAAAGTTTTCTTTTGTTCTCTGATGTTTTATTAATGTCTATCAATCCGTAGATGTGGAAGGACTTTGACGTCACCACATATATATTATAAAAATGATTTTAAAGTAAACTTCTACTTATAAAACTTAAAATTGATAGGAAAAATACTGTATAGCACATTGTCTGTATATATCTTTACCAAACTCATATTTTAAATAATTTTTTTTATGATAAATAAAAAAAAATTATTTAAAATATTTTTAATTTATTCAAGATTAATCTTTTTTGCTTTTTAATTTTTATTCATTTATTTTATCAATTTATATCTATGCAGTGGATTTAAATATAAAATTCATTATTTGATAAATAATATTTTTCAATTACATAAAATAATAATAATAATAATAATGTAGTTTTTATCAAAGTCATAACAATAAACTATGAAAGAAACAAGAATAAATATTTAAACAACATAAGTTCAGCAATTATTAAAAGCACAATTTTGATGGAACTAAACATTGAATCTAAAATATGTTTAGAAATTATAACTTTTATACAGAGTACATAAATGCATTACATATATTTTTAACATGCTACAATTTAATAAAATAGAAATTTATATTGTGATTTAAGTTTGTTGAAATCACATATAAAAAAATAGTACAGGTACTCCTCACTTTATGACCTACCTGTCAGCACTTACAACCATTTTTTTTAAACGGAAAATTTGGTTTTTGCCCATATATGACACTTATGATTTATATTGGATGTAATTCCCGCACTCGTAGTTCCAAAAATTTGAAGAAAAATACTTTGTACATAATTAAAATATAAATTTTTAAATTGAAATTTGTCTCCAATATTTTCTAAATATATAGCAACAAGTTATTCACTTACCAACCAATTCCTTCTACAACCAAGTCATGAGAACTGAACTCTGTCGTTAAGTGAGGAGTATCTGTATAATATACTCAACAAAAGAAAAAGGCTTTCATTTATAATTTTTTAAATAGTAATTTGTTTAGGCTTTATAAAGTTTTTGTTATAAAAATTTTTTCTTCTGATTTCATTGAATGCATTCATCTGTTTGATTAATCATTTTTTAATTATAGTCTCATCATTTTGTTTTGATAATGCTTAATTAGAATTAATAAAATTAACTGATTATTATTTTAAGTTAAATGTAGTTACCATATTTAAAAAACAGTTGATGATTAAAAAATTTATTTAATTATCAGACCTTATATAATTTTACTACTGTATTTTTATTTTTTCTGAATTATCATATTTAACTTCAGTGTTTTATAATGCATTTTATAAATTTCATTTAAAAAATTGTTAAGTATACTTAATTTATATTAATAACTCATTTTATAGAATTTTATATATTATTAATATATAATTTAATAATGTATATATTGTAATCAGAGTTGTACTTGATGATAAATAATAATTAATAGAGTGGGAAAATAAATATAAATGTAAATTATATGGTTATATATTAGAACTGAAAAAATATATTTTATTTATTTATCATTATTATATTTTTATGTGGTATAAAAATAAAATATATTTTAATATTATAAATATACATAATTTCTTTATGAATATTTTATGAATGTACAATATTTTTAAATGTATGAATTGTAAAATTTTATTTATATTATATTTGTATATAAATGTAAGATATTGTATTTGAAAAAATGATCTCATTTTTCGAATAATCTATTCTTATCGTAATCCTGTATACTCATTTATATATTTAATCTTGCTTATTAAATTTCTATAAATTAAGCTTGTGATTTAAATTTTTTTCTAGAAATATGAATGCATTATATGAAGTAGTAATAAATTTATAGAATAAATGAAAGCAAAAATATAAAATTTAAGTAAAAACCAAGCATTAGACAGCAGGTAATAACTCATAAAATTTAATTAAAAGCGTTTTATTAAATTTTATGAATTATTATCTGCTGTCTAGTGCTTGGTATTTACTTAAATTTTAGGAATTGAGTTAAAGCAGTAATTTGGTAATATGCAAAAATACAAAATTAACAGTTAATATAAAATTTTACTAATATTAAATGCAAAAGTACAAAAATGTTATACTGTTCTATAATTAGTATTGTCCTTTTTTTTTTAATTAAAAATATTTATTAATTTCATGTATTTTTAAGTACAGTGGTAAGAGATGGGTAAAAATATTTTTTTTTTTAACTGTTATAATAGAAATTAAAATGTATGAAATAGAAAATAAAGAAAGATGTAAGGGGAAAATATTGAATGTGATGTATGAGATTTTTGTTAAAAGTAAAAAAAAAAATTACATAGTAACCATAATATTTCGCTATTACACAGAAGTTTATATTATATAATCTTTCAACAAATATTATAAAATGATAAATATCAGTTAATTTTACTGTCGTTGGGTGAAAAAAATAAAATCTTTCATCTGTAGATTCCTGTCCAATTTTACAGGAGGATAGAGGGTTTAAGAAAATTTTGAAAATAAAGAAGGAAAATGAACACAAATTTTGACAACAATTTGGAATTTTAAAATATAATATGCTTGTTTTAAGTCGCATAAACTGGGGCCGGGTCGTTAAATGCCCGCATGCCATCCGTTAAATTCTCTGCTAGACCAGGCTCAAACAGTTGAACATCAACTTCCGGTTGATTCCATCACTGATGGTGACCAGTCTATAATGGGCCCTGAAAATGTTCCTAGCGAGATTCAATGCCACTGCTAAAACTGATCTAATCTAACCTGGAGTCTTGGCATTGATATGGCTTCGTTTCAAATTTTCTTCCTATGAATCATTGATAGTTGCTATGAATCCAGGAGCAGATAGTATATTTTATCCATCTATAGATAGATTTCACTACGTGCGCGACCTTTAATATACTGTATTCTGAAATGTCTGTCGTCTGGTTTTTTGTTTAGGCTGCTTTCCATCCAGTGGTTGAACTACAATGCGCCGGACCCTGCAATGCGGGGAGCCCATATCTTCTCTGTACTTTCTTTACCCTTTTTTTTAATTAACAACACATTAAAAATTAAATGCACCATGAAAGAGTTAAACATTCATTGAATCAAAGCAGTAACCAAAAATATGGAAATAAAGGATGTGATTAGAGATTTTGCAAATTTAAAATCCAGGAGAGAAGAATTTTAAATCTTAAATATATATATTTTTTTTTGATAATTTTCAATTGTTTTTTAAATGATGCAATTCTGTTCTTTTTTGTTATTTTCTAATAAAAATATATAGATAAAAATTTATTTATTTATTTATTGTGGTAGGGACCCAAATAATATTTTGCGGAGAGGCTAAAAATTTTAAGTTCCGCTACTCTTTCCAGCTGGAACTTACTAAGCAATTGAGCTATACTAGATAACTCTTTCAATCCTCATCATAGACAAGGATGAAATTCAACAGATCGAGCCCAAATTTCACCAGGAAAAATGGAAGGTTGAAACCTGAATCATCCATGTGAAAATAAACACTTTTCCACACCGATATTAGATTGTGCGGGAAAACTCTGTTTATTATTACAAAATGATTGAAAATTACCGTTAAAAAATTAAGAAAAAATGCTGATTGATGATTCGTATCATCCAGAAACTTGGAAACAGAATTGAACTTTTTCTGAGTGGAAACCCGAAGCGTTTCCATGCAACCTTATCTGATGGATCGAGATCATTTATTAAGATTATTTTCAATCAAAACCCCAACCGAAAGCATGCGTTATGCGCATTAATTTGTTTTCTTATTAAAAAGTATATAGACAATACTTTATTATTGAATTTTGGTGCAATTTTAGAATTATTAAAAATGCGGAAAAAATATTAACGTTTTTTTCTTCTTTTATAGTTTTAATTTTGGATTTTTTAAACTTGATTTTTATATATTAAAATTAATATTTGCAATATAAAGCGCTCGTTAATTAATATCATTAGAAGCAGTTTTGTATTCAATGCAAATAAATTTTAAGCGCGTTATCCGAAAAGATTGCATTAGGTTTTGAAATTTTGAAGAAATTCAAAAATTTTATCAAAACCGACTTATATCTTTATCTTTTTTAATGTTAATATTATGAAAAAAGTGTAAACAAACTAGTAAAAATTGCTAGATCTGACATGATTAAAATCAAATTACAAGTACAGTACTGTAGCGTGTTTTTCTATTTTGTAAAATAAATTATTATAAAATTTTCTCGATAGATGGCGGGATGAAGTAAATTTATTATACAAATATTGTATTTAAATATTTTTATTTTATTTTAAACGAGATTTATAAAAAATTTTATATTTCAAAAATTGATTTTTCATATATTTTTAATATTAAAGAAAAGTAATGTAATAAATTTATTATTTTATTATTCCGTTAAAAATGAACAAATAAAATTTAATGTAAATTGTAGGCTATATTTTAATAAATAAATAATCAACGCTTGATACATTTTATTATTTTTATTGTAAATTCTCCATTTTCATTAATAATAATACAAATTACACATCCCTTCGTAATGTTGCCTATTCATCTAGTGATCCCTTAATTCACGTTAATCTAAACATCTAAACGAAGACATTTTATTCAACTAATTAAAAATATACAAATAATGATTACAGATGAGATGATTTAATTATTATTTTGATTATTACAAGGATGCTGTTGATATTTTAAACTGAATCCTCGTGCGTTTCGTGCTCCATTAGATATAAAACGGACTATAAAAGGTCCCGAAGTCGAATCTAAAAATTAAAAATATATTTTAAAATGAAATTTAAAATAATTTTTATTATATAAATAATTTATTATGTAAATAATAATAACTATCCTATTTATTATTTAAATATCCGAAGTAGTAAAATTCGTCGGTAGATGGCATTACAAAACATTCAATTATGGATTCCGTCGAAGTAAGCGAAAACTATTTCGATGTTTGTTAGTTTATAAAAATATATTTTTCCATAGAAACTAAACTTTTAACTGATAAAATATATGATCCTTTTTGACGATTAAAAAATTTCTTAAAAATAAATTACGGTATTAAGTTGCCAAACTTATTATGCACGCCATTTTTTAGTTGAAAATCAATTTTTTTATTTTATCAAAGATTATCATAAAAAGTTTTATTTTCGCGAAAAAATTTTAATCGAAACAAATTTAAAAAAAAAAAAATCGAATTTTTATTCCTAAATATAATCATGAATTTTTTTCTTCTCCATACACATCAGAAATTAAGGACTAAACATAGAGATATATGGGACTAAACTATGGCTACAAAGAAAGGCAACTATTTAAAAATTTTTATTGGTTAAATCAGAACTGTTTTTCGAAATAATA
The DNA here is from genome assembly GCA_011317285.2 of Androctonus mauritanicus. Classification (NCBI taxonomy): domain Eukaryota; kingdom Metazoa; phylum Arthropoda; class Arachnida; order Scorpiones; family Buthidae; genus Androctonus; species Androctonus mauritanicus. The sequence goes on from WUQG02454469.1 coordinate 5,342, forward strand.
ACAAAATTTATCGCGTAAAAATAATCAAAAATTTACTGTTTACTTCATAAGTAACTTACGGCTATCAATAATATTTAAATTAAGATTAATAATCAATATAAATGTTAATGATATTACTGTAATTTGTTTAGTTATCTTTAATGTTTGCGGTTTAATTAAATTTAGTTAATTGTATTTTGTAACGAAGCAATAAAATATACATATGCATAGTTCTAAATATAGAATATTCATGTTTAAACATCATATGTATGCTTCCTTACAGAACACATCGTCATTGTACGCAAGTTGAAGTCTAAGCATTAGTGAATGGTGAATGATGATGGTTAATTTTTCTATTACTTTTCTTAATTTTATGCAGAGTTAACATTAATCCGAATAAATTTTGTTGTGTTATATAAACGAGCAAAATCTTGCGTATGCTGTTATTTTTCCATATTCTTCATGTAAATCATACATTATTACTACACTTATAAACATAACCGAACGCTATTTTTTTACGTCTAAAAATGCTCGAATCAGATGTTAAGCAAGTTAAACTTTATTTTCAGGCTAAAAGCGACTTTTTTTAAACCAAAAATAGGCTTTTTGCATAAGTTAACGCTCTGAAAACCATTAAACAGTTGCATTTTTAAACAAAAACGTTAACAATTTATTACTAAGGCTTGATAGAGTGTTTTTTAAGAAAATTTGGTTTCAGACAACTAGAAATTATTAAAGAAAATATTGCTTTTTCTATTTTCATCTTAGTTACTGATATTAAATGCACCAAATGGAACCAAATTTTCGTATATTAAATACAGGAGAGGATGCTATGCAGTGGCGGACTGACCAGAGACTGACCTATGGCAAGTGGGCCCCCTTAAAAATTCTTATAAAAATTAAATGATAGCCTTATAGTTGTGGGTGGGTCCCCCTTTGTCTCCTAGCAATCAATATTTTTAGACTCAGTCCGCTACTGATGCTATGTTCATAGTTAATATAAAAGAACTCTGATTCATCGTGATATTTTATGTTAGCTTATGAAATTTTGTCAAAATACTAAAATTTCAAATGAAATAATAAAAATTGATGTAAAGAATCGCCCGATTCTAAAACTGGAGCTTCAAAAATGCACACTCAAATTTTAATTCTCTTAAAAATGGAGCATTTATATTTTCGATGAAAAGAGCGTAAAAAAAAGTTGGAATACAGAGGCCACTTTTTTATTGAATACATATCGAATAAAAATAATAAATTCGTAAAACGAGAGATTAAAAAAAAGTGATTCGTTTTGGGCTTACCTGTAAGTAATATCGGCGATGTGGTATTTACGTCTCTCAAAGCTCTGGAAGGTGTTTGAGATATTCCCGCACTGCACAGTCTCGTATCTCTTATAACTAGATAATCGTCTTTGCATTCAGCAGTTACTGGAGAAGAAGAAAGAGCTGAAGAGGCGGCGGTTCCCACTGCGAACGGATAATGGCCACCGTTTCTCTCGGTCGACAATTGATAAGTGACCGAACAATAACCGGGCATCTTCTTCAAACAGATGGCATAATCCAGATTGTTAGGATAACCTTGCATCCACATCGGTGCGGATTGTTCCTCGTAGTTGAAACTTTTAATCACTCCCTGACTTCCAAAATGGTATTGGAGACAATGCGACGGTGCTTCGCGAACGATAAGAGAAAATTATTCAAAAAAAAAAAATTAAAAGAATAATAAACATAGAGTGTAATGGATAAAAACACGCACCTAAATCGTCACTGTAGCAATCTAACTGGGTTATTAGTATATTAAATTTTCTAGGCTCGTTGCCTATCATCATCATGTGTACGCCTAGTTCTCCGGATTCTCTTACGTCTACGTAAACTGAAAATTAAAAATGTTAACGTCTGTATATCTTCTGTGACATAAAAAAAAATCAAAAGAAAACTATAACTTACTGTGCTGTCCGCTGTTTAAACCGCAAATTCTGGGTATTTTATTATTTTCGTCGTGGCCGGTTATCAGCATCACGTCTTTGGTGCAGTTGCCGCCGATCGGACGAGCTATATCGAAATCCAAATAATCCAACTTGAACTGGCATATTGTAGAATTTACTTTCTCTATTCTGATCTTGCATATTTCCTCTTTGCTGTGCGATTGGGGATATCCCGGACTTCTAACGTAAACTGGACTCTGGCGTATAACTTCGCCGCAACTCACTTGAACTGTAAAGAAAAAAGCAAAAACAAAGAAAATTCGGTAGAGTATGCCGGTAAAAATTCGTTTAATCTGTAAACTCACATATGCAGCAGACTGAATTTTGATCCGTGCATTGGCCTATAGGTGTTCCTCTTCTTCTGACGCATTCGGAAGTATCGTAACAACTTCCTTTTTGTCCGTCTGCCGCCACGCAAGATTCTCCGACGTTTAAAGTTGGATCGCCTTGATTATCGTCGAAAACGGAATCGTTCGGTGGATTAAAATAGTAGGTGGCGGCTAAAATTGGAATATTTCGACCACGCGAAGCTGTAATTTTTACATATCAGGGTTAAATGATTTTTAATGCTTAAATTTAAGCAGTCGAAGAAGATGCAAATACTTACAGCTTGGCAGAATAGGAAGGCCTAATCCGAATAAACTGCGCGGATTTCTATTGGATGATAACGTTACGGAGAACAAACAGGCAAAACGTAACAGTAACAACCAAAAATAGATGATGAACATTCTGTAAGAATAAAATTTATGACATTAGTGGCTGCAAAACAATAATTCTCTATTTTTTCCTCTCATAAAAGAGTATCGCTAACAAGTAAACGTGATTATAAAGCAACTATTCTGTAAAATTGTTATTATTAATATATTTTTTTTTTTTATAATTGAGCGATATTGGCAAATATTCTGTTAATTAAAAGAATTATAACGTTTTTAATAATCAATTAAAAATGTTTAAAAAACGGTAAATTAAATTATCTCTCACCTGTATAATAAATATGGTGCTGTTATCGGTAGCAAAGTTAGGCATTCAACTGACCCGCAGGCAAAAAAGAAACCAAAGAAACAGTTCGGTCCGCCCTCTCGCGGATGACCTGGTCAACCGTCACATCAACAAGACCCATTGTTGTTTGGATGGCGAACTTCCTCCGATTCCATACCATAAAAGAAACGCTCTAAAAGTTACTCTCCAAAAACTTCACTGGGAACTATCGAGTTCAATTAGTTCGAATTAACTTTTTCTTTCTTCGTGAAATTATACCTTTACGTGATCGCACCGAGTTACATACGCTGGCGGATGTCCTGATCGTAAAGTCTGCCCCAGATCGGGACCCATATTTTAATCTGTCCGCCTTTTTTTACTCTTATTTTCTCATAGCCATGTTATGCAAAATGGCAATTTGAATGCAAACTGTTCAGTCCTGTATGAGACTGGGAAGCCTACATTTTCTTAATGACGGGGCATTGATCTCCCTATAAAAAGATAATTAAACAAAATTGCAACTCATAATTGTGGTTTCTTTTCACTCTTCTACTTTGTCTGGTTACATATGTTTGTTATTAATCAAAGCAAATTTTCGGTCCTTTTTATTCCAACAATACTTGAATCGTAAACGCGATGGTTAAACCACATGAAAACATTCTAAAACAATTTAAACAGCCTTTAAAACCTGTTAACCTTAGAATTTATGGTCACGATACTGTATAAATTTCGAATTTATGGTGATTATAATCCTCTCTTGTTGATGATTGATTATTTAAAACATTAAACATACGTTAAAATTTAATTTTTTTTAAAAAAAATTCGCGAATGATATAGATAAGTTCACTATTTCTTTTTCTTTTTTTTATACAGATAAACAGGCGAATAGATTTTTTCCAATTGTGAATATTCGGGACACAATTGGATAAAGCCGAAAATTCGTGACTTTAAAAGGAAGTCAGTCAATGGGTAAAAGTAACGGAAGTAAGTAAGTGGACTCAACCCTTCCTATCAAAAATATAGTCATATCACACAGGAAAATAGAAGATTTATTATTATAAATAAATAAATAAATAATATATATATATATAATTTTTTTGATAGGGCCCATAATAAAATTAATTTTAAATTTTTACCATTTAAAAATATTAATAATTCTCGATCGCCTTGTGTTACCGCCAGACGAAAATTTAATACTTTATAATGCGAATTTTTATAAACACCTCGAAAAAGTAGAGTGAATTTTAAGAAATCGCTACAGAACAGTTTAGAAGGATCGAGCAAAACAAAGCAAAATTTTTCACGCCAAATTTTATACTGCTATAGTAGCATTTATGCATTTTTTTTATGGGTCATTAAATTAAAGAGAACTGATAGAACTTATACGCGTTAAATATTTTAACACGTATAAAAGTGTTCATAAAAAAAACGGGATGTCAGTTTTCCCGATGGCAAGGCCCATTAAAAATTCTTATAAAAATTAAATGATGGCCTTATAGTTATGGAAGGGCCCCCTTTGTCTCCTGGTAACCAATATTTTGGGATCCAGTCCGCCACTGTGCATAAAAGTTAACTTATAAAAAAAAATATCAGTTTAACTATTTATAAAGCTTAAGTTTATCGTAACATTAAAAAAGTATATATTTAAAAGTAAAACATTTTTTATAAATTTATCATTTGTCGCCGCTGATAAGGAGATAAAAAGTTTATAAATGAATCGCATTCCTTTCAAAATCCATTAATGTATCCCCGAAAAGCAGAGATTTTACTGAATCGTTCTATCAACTGCTTCGTGTTTTGACATATGCAGACAGTTTTAATAGTTTGATTTCAATACACAAACAATAATTTATCGCTAAACATCATCCCAGTTTGAAAATGCGGACATAAATATGTTTGAACGGTTCTTACCAAAGCAAATACAAAGATTAAATCAACAGTTAATTAGTTTACATTGCAAATTCAGTTTTTAATATTTATCTTTCATGTTTATTTTATAATTTTCTTAATATTAAGTGAAAAAAAATTTATTATGGCTTAAAATTATTACAATCTGTGCCATGAGCATCTACAGTGTGCCGAACGTAGTGGTTGGTTAATAATCTCTTCTCCATCGTTTGAGCAGCTTATTAAAATGAGATTTAGCTGAAGAACCACTCCGTTAAACAGTTTGCGTCCGGCGATTATTACTATAGTAGAAAGTGTAAAGCGACATTAGACAATTTCTCGTTCAATTAAATAGCAATTGGTTCGGAGAAAATTTAATTATTCCAACCGTACCTGTCATTCATTGGAGACGAGAAATCAAGCGACCAACCAATAGATGACCGTAAAAGCAAGCTGTGACCCGAGTGACGTCAACTCGCTGTTTATTTTGCAGCATTTCGGGTTCCCCGTGTTGTGTAATTTATGACATTCATCAGGGCAGTGGGGAGGTGCCATAAAGGCGTTTTAATGAAACGTCTGACTTTTAGTGTGGATGTAGTGTCTGTGTTTGTGGTCAGCTTGGTGTGTTATAGCGTCAGACTCTGGTGACAATATCCGTCTGCGTTCGCTCCATTATTGGCAGGTCGAAAGGAAATTTGTCAGCCTGTTACCGACTAATTGATGACAGAATATTCTGTAGACTTTTATCCCATTCGTTATACATCGATAACACCTCGAATCATACACAAAAATTTTTTTAAAAATATATTAAAAACGTGTTTTTGTTATACGTGTGTTTCCGTGTACGTTTGTGTATAAATTACGTGTCTGTGTGTGTTTATGTATCTGTATGTCTTTGTGTGCTTACTGTATCTGTTTATAATATGCATGTTTCTTTGTGCGTATAGTTTATTCTACTTGTGTGTAATTTACATATTTCTTTATGTGTGTGTGTGGTTTACTGTATTTGTGCGTAATTTACATGTATTCTTATGTGTGTTTTTTTATATATATATCTGTGTAAATTATCAGAGATTCAAAAGCGACAATTTTTCTTTCGATCGATAGGTTATAATCGCATGTTTTATCTAACTTCTAAGACGATATAAGTTTTGATTTCCGTTGGCATCTATGCGGTAGCAGATTGACTGTGTATACAAAGACTAAAGATAGGCTAACTCGATTAGACGGAGAAATAACGGACAATCATATCTGCAGACTTTGTTCTACCCGCGAGCCACACAAGGGGGTCAGGTGTCATTGATTACACAAGCATTTGCTATTACTTCCAGTTCGTGTGTAACATTAAACAATCGAATTTTTACGACTAAACACTATTTTCATCCGAAAGTTAGATTCGGAAAGGATTTAATTAATTATCTAAAGGGAACAGATGGTTATCGTTACGTCTAAAAGGTTTTTACCTGCACGAAATTAAACTGCCCCGTTGATAGTAACGTAGAAACTGTTATCTCTTAGCGTTTCATATATCTAAAGAAGGCAAAACATGGACGGCTACTACGTTCAGAACATCGGTTATGGCGATGAATGGTAATTATGGATATATATATTATTTTATTTTAAAGCCATTAAAAATAATTCGCTTGTAAGTTAAAGAGATTTTTTCGTCGGCACACGAACGTTTAAGATTATTCGATATTTAGCTCTCTAGCATCAACACATTTTCGAGTGAAGAGAGCTAGCTGTATGATTCTTAGCAGTTGTCTTTAAAACTTACAGAATCTGTAAAAATTTGAGGAATCTGTTTCTTAAAATCTTAATAATTCCTGTTAGCTTCAGTAAAGGTGTATGTTTATTTATGAGAGTTTTTATATAAATTTAAATTAAGTAAAAGCACTGTTATGTGTAAAATACTTGAAAGGATTGCAAGTCGAAAACTTTTTTTAATAATTCTCATAAAATAATATAATTTTAAAGACAGTTAACACTTCGCCAGTGACTGTTTACATTTAATTTTGAATTATTAAAAAAAAAACATATTTTTATTTTTATGCACGTTGTTGTTCCTCTTATGCAGTTGGTCCAAATTAAATCGTGAGTTTTTGTAAAAATGGAGCTGGTGTACGGTCTGAGATGTGTAGTAGAAGTTAGCGCGAAACGCGTCGATGAACAAATCTAGTAAAACTTGAAGCCGTCGCATCCACTTCATCAGATGAAATGTCAAACTTCAAAGCAGACGATCCACTCAACGCAATTCCACTTGACCTACAGTTTGCAAAACCTAAATCTCAGATACAACTTTAAGTGGTGAGATTTCCCAACTCCACCTTCGAGTTGTTGTCTCGTCCAATCAAACGATGGAGCTCCACCCTCTCCTTGATTCCTCTACCGAACCGCATGCGTCCACGATCTTTCACCAAACTGGGTCATGTTGGGTTCGAATTGGTTTGAATCACAGGCGTAATGAAGGGCGCGAGTTTCAGTGTAAGAGCCATTTTAGACTTACCAGACGTTTCTTCTGATTGTAGCACACTCGAAAGTACTATACAAG
>WUQG02454480.1:0-12720 GCA_011317285.2 Androctonus mauritanicus
ATATAATTCACATTTGTATGAGTCCATATGTAATGGTCCAATATACCACAACATATATTTTGTATATAATTTACTATAATGCTGCATCATATGTTATAATGAATAATAATAGAAGGCAATCAATGAATGTAAGTATTTTCACCTTATGATCACATTGTCTTATGACCTAGTAGTCAAAATGGAATCACACTAAATCTATCTTTAATTGAAGACTATCTATATCATAAAAATGTATATATTTATGAAGCTAATTGTATATTGGATTAACACAACAAAAGAGATAGACAAATTATAATTATCATTAATTAAGATATTTAACATACCTCAATTATTTCATGTTTACTATCTACAAATGGTCCAATCTATTAAAATAAAAGATATTTAATATCATAATACAACTACAAAATTTATAATTTTATTTAAAAGTTAATTTAAATTAAATATAATAATTTAATGAATCAGCCTCTCAATTCATTTGAAACAAAATGAAATTGAAAAATAATAAAATTATTTTGGTACCCAAAACTTAACCAGCATTCATTTGTTAAACATTAATATGTTCATTGCAAATAATGTTATTAGACAAAACTAATTATGCTTAAGAAATTTAGAAGAGTTTAAGAAAAAGAACTTATATGGCTATAGAATCAGAATCTTTTGGAATACTATTTAAATAAAAAAAATTATATTATTTATGATATTTTATTTAAAAGTTTAAAAATTCTAGGGAAAAATAGTTATTTAAGTATGTTAAAATGATAAATTACAATATATACTAAAATAATATATTTCAAGGAAATCATAGAAAAGTTTTAATAAATATTATTATTTAGTTTATATATATATATATATATTAACATATATAAATCACATGAATATTGAATTTAAAAAATTTTAAATAGATAATTTAATCCACCCAGTAGGCATGATTATGCATATGAATGGTTAAATTGTTCAAACAATAAAGAATATTAAAAAAAATCTTGTTTCATTCTAAATTTCTTTTTTATATTAGAAAAGGATTTTCATTGAGTCTGCCTTCTATCACACTAATATGCTAATTTAATTAATATAACAGTGACCTTTAGAATAATCAATCTTAAGATTGATAAAAATAATAAATATCCAAGAAAGCTATTTCCACAAACTAGTTCAGAAGAAAATCAATTGAGTTTCAAAAGTGCTAAACTGACAAACTGAGTGCATGACTGACTAACTGAAGTCTGATGAATCTACTTGGGAACTGTTTAATAACATATGCAAATTAATAGTTGTACAATGTATATAACAGACAAATCTTAGTACAAAGTATATTTATTCTTCAACAAAGCTATACACTGCACGAAAATACAAAACATGTCTTACTACATCAGTAAACAGTACCACACCTGCATCAGACAAAGTGGATGCACAAAACATTCTCACCACACTACCACCCATTCACCCACACTATATGGATGGGTTTACTCTGAGGGTACACCACAGTACATTTACCCTCAGACTAAACCCATCTATACAGCACCAGATGTGAGATAACAAGCTAAAATGGAAATTACAATAAAAGGTCACTTAAGCGAACAATGCTAATGGCAAACCAAATTTCTCATCACAAGTTTTATTTCTGGAAACTTAGAATGGGCTATGACAGTATTATAGATAATTTACTTTTCGACATAATCATCTTGACAACTGAAACATCCCATGTAATGAATTTGTGCATTCCAGACCCATAAAAACAAGGCTCTGTTTCTCATCAAACTGAAAATGATATCCTGACAAGTGCTCATTCAGGACTTGAAATAATTGAAATCACTGGGATCTAAATTCAAATTATAGGGTGTTGTTCCAACACTTACCAACATAGAACATGCAGCAAGTTATATGTTTGCTATGCCATTTCTAGTTTAGTCACTAAAATTTATACATTTTTAGATGAAATTTGCAGGTTTATCACAACAATCACTCATATCTTCATTTTTAACAAATTTTTTTACATATCTCTCACCCAAAATCTGCTGATAGTTCACCATATTTTGAAGATTGTTTTTGTTTTTCTGTTTCAAATGATTCATAAATAATAAAAAAAAGTAGTCAAATGATCTACAGAAAGTTCAGGATTGATAAAAATGCTTAATCACATAACTATAATTAAATAATTTAACAGTATGTTCTTGAAGGAACTAATTTCCTTTTTTGTAGTAATTCAGCCAAATAAATAGAGTGAATTATTTGAGAGAGATTATCATAAAAGGATAATGACTTTTAATGCTAATAATTTGATTTTTCTTTGTCATTAACTATTCAAGATTTTAACTTTCTAAAGTAAAAGTTGAGCAATAGAAAGAGCATGTTTGAAAAAAGTTAAAAAGAATAAGTTTAGATTATACTATAATGATACTGATAATCTTTATTTATTTGCTAGTTAATTTGCAATGTAAAATATAGTTAATAACACTTTATTTTTTATAATACAATATACTTATGGTGCATATATAAAATACATAGTAAATTCTTAATTTATATATTTTTTAATAGGATATTAAATATTTTATTTGCTGTTTGGTAATGATATAAAATAATATCTATAATTTTAGGCTCATCTGTTGACCAGATTGTTAACACATTCTCATCTTCCTGGTTTATCTAGTTTAGATCAAATGCATCTGTTAGCTCTTGCAGATACAGTATCATCATTTAATGTTGCTTTTTCTGATCATTTTGATACTGAAACAGGTAAAAATATAGTTTAATAATAATATATTTTTATATGGGAATTAAAATTATATTTAGAAATATTAAATAATATGCTATTTTTTATAATCATTTATAAATTTATTTGTTGATTTTAAAATTTACTTTAAATATTTTATGATTGTTATACAGTTAATTTTTGACTTATGATACCTCAACCACTTGTATTTACAATGGTGATATCATCAGATAATTCTGTAATTGATCAATGCAATTGAAAATGGGTGTGAATTTTTGACCAGTGGTCAGATGTATAAAGTTTTTTTTTTTTTCTATCTGATCCTTGTATTTTTGTTTTTGTTAAGTTTATTACAATTGGAGTGTAATAACAAATATTGGTAATATCATATTGAATGTTAATCCATAGATTTTAGGCATTTCTGCCATATGCAGTAATGCATAAATCAGAAATCCTCTTCTGGCTTATGTGTACTGCAGTTTAAATCACTTTTGAATGGTTTTATTTAAAATATTAAATCACAAAACCTTGTAATCAATTTTCTTTCTAATAATCAGTTCTCTTTCCAATGTATATATCTTATTTAATAGGTATGGTTGCAAAACTTTCTTTTAAAAAATAATGAAATCAAATAAATTCAAAAATATTTGTAAGAAGAAAAATATTCTGTTAATAATTGAAAAGTAATACAATACAGGACTATTTATCCAGAATGATTGAGACCTGGGATTTGTTGGATAGTAGATGTTAATCGTGATCCTCAGAATTTGGGGTACTATGACTAAAATTTATTAAAATATTTAAAAATTATAAAAAATAACTGATGTTAACTGATCCAAAATACCTTCAAAAGGAAGAATATTTTAGATTGTTATCATTAGTTAACAATCTAAAATCATAAGTATCACTGCATAATCATAAATTCAAGAAGATATTAACTACCACTAGAGCAATGTTAGATATCTTTAATCAAAGAAGTAAAACATTTTCAGTTGGAATCCAACCTTCATCAATACACAGAGCAATAAAGACATTAGCAAATAATCATAAGTGCAATCATAATTATTATTAATAATTATAATCTGACACTAGCCAATAGCAGACACTATAATGATATCATTAGAAGAAGAAGCAATAAATAATATCAAAAAAGATATGTTAAGATCTATACACATTATATAAATAACATCTTCATTATGATGATGATGATTGTAAGAAAGGGGTTTTAAACAGCTTTAGCATTGTGACCAACCAGTGATTTATTTTGCACCTCTAGCAGAATCATCCCATAAGAAGTACTGTCTTACACATGAAAGACAGCATCATCTTTAATGGGACTGTAAAAAGATATTCTGGCAAGAAAATGCAACCCTAGAAGATCACTAAAATTATACCTGTTTTTACTTTTAATATATTCAACAGTCTTTCTCTAAAACATTTATTTTTTAAAATACTAATTATGTATCAAACTACATAACTAGTATTTTAAAAATAAGCACTTTAATTGGCAAAGTACTTTCAGTTATATCAACTTCAGTGCCATATGAATCTATAGAATATATTGTAAATTATTAAATGAAACTCAATACTTTGTTGTTTGATAGAATTTAAAATAAAAAATTACAAATTTTATATTTAAAATGATAATGCATTATGTTGTTATAAAATATAACATTAGTAAACATATAAAAATTATACTATATTAAACATTACAAAATGTAAAATCACACATCAAAAAGATTTATAAATAATAGTTATATTCTATATATAGCATATAGCCAAGCATTAGATACATTTTCTGGCAGTTTATCATTAATAATGTTACTAAATTTTTTTTTCTTTTTATAATCTCTAGAGTATCTGTAACAAATCTTTCCTCATCTTGTGCTGTTTGCCTAGTGATTTTTGTTTCATACCAATTTACTTGATGATATATTTTTGCAAGAGCAGTTTTCATGTGTGCTAGTCTAATATCATTCTTATGTTCCCCTAATCTTTCATCCAAATATCTCTCTGTTACTCCAATATAGAATTCTTCTTTATAAAGTTCTTTATTATTGATTGTATTAGATTTAATCCTTATTTAATGAATTTTTTATTCATGTTTTATGGAAATTCAAGAAAAACAAAGATTTACATATTCATGTATCTCTGAAACTGTATAAATTGGGAACCTACTTTATAGTATTTAGCCTATTATATTTTTGATAAGTTTTACTGTGTATTAAAATGTATTTTATATATTATATATTCTACATGATAGAATGTTTTGAAATTTAAATTTAATTTGATAGAATGTATGATGCACAATCTGTTCTAAAATAAAACTCTTGCAACTAGTAATGGCCTAAGGATGAGGCTGAAAATATTTATATGTAATAAAAAACTTTGATAAGTGGGTATTGGCTTTGTGGGTATTGTTTGTGTAATAATTTTTGGGAATAAATGATGATATTTTAGTGTCTTGGAAAGAATTAGGTCAATCCTATATATTATTAGGTTCAAAATATGAAAATTTTTATAATATGAGATTTCTTCTGGAGCAAATTAATTAATCCCTTGTATCAGGGATCCATTATATATATGAATAGGATTCAGTTGACTTATAATAAATTTTAATGAAGCATTGAGTGTTATCTTTATACTTGGTGGTATAAAGAAAATATTGTTATTCTATCGTATAAGAGTTATTGTTAATGCAGTTTTAATAACCTTTATAAATTACCTAAATTTGAATGGAAACTTAAGGTTACTCTATGCACTTATTACCTTCTTTTAATATTTTTCATTCATTGTTGTTGTTCTAACATTTTTAAAATTATTATATGTCTACTAGCAAAATATCAAGGAACAGTTGAAAAATGTAAAATATAAGATTGATTTTCAATAGTTCAAAATAAAACTCATTAAAATTTTAGTACTGAATTGAAACTTTAGTTAATATTTTATGAACTAATTGAAAAATTAATGTAAGATAATAGTAGAATATAATTATTAATAAATAAATTCAGAACCAAATCAAGCAAAATAAGCAAGCATCACTTTTATTTCGTATAACGTTTCAGACTTTCGTTTCAGTCCCTTGTCAGTACACCATACCAAAATAAAAGTGATGCTTGCTTATTGTGCTTGATTTGGTTCTGAATTTGAGATAAAAGTAAGCAGATTGAAGAAATTTCAATAAATAAATATTATTAAATTAATAAATTAATTAATTAAAATAAATATTCAAATTATTTATTTTATTTCAAAATATTGTTTTATTTTCAGAATATCCTCAACAATTAGTAAACAAAGATAATGCAGTTGCAGTTGAGATAACTACAGGTATAAATTAAATTATATAGCACAGTACTATAAGTACTTGTGTATAAACTGATCTTACTAATTTAATATTTAAAAATAGATAAGAAATGCTGAGACCAATAGAGACGTAAAGTAGATTTCAAGAATTATGAAAAAAATGACAAAATAAAAAATAAGCTATCAACTTAGTTTGATAATTCATAAAATTACTTAGATTATATGCATCCTGAAATTGGAAATCTGCTGATGACATGACAGTCTAAATGATTATGATGTCGGGATGGTAACCCAAAGATCCTGGTTCAACTTCGGACTAGAGCAAATTTTTAGTTTCAGGAAAAAGCAAAAACTATACTATAATTATTAAATAACACAGAAAATGGTACCATAACATAATTATTAAATAATCATTAACTTAGCAATGTAAGTCTAAAATAGTTCACTAGAAATAAATTTGGTTATATTAGGAATATTTTTAAAAAAATAATTTTTTAATGATTTTAAAAATTTCAAAATCCAGTTCACTATCCATACAATATATATAAAAATTCAAGACTACATTAAAATTCTATGATGCATATAGAAAAATAAATGAGAGCAAGGAACAATCATATTTCTTCTAATGTTTTCTAGCTAGTAATCTATATTCTTGTTAAATGCTTAACTCTTTTATAAAAAAAAACCTTTTAAGAAATTGAAGGTTGTTTTGAATTGGTGGTAGATATTTCTTGTCCTAACAAAAGTTAGTAGATAACATATATTGACTGTGTCTGGTGTAACTGTCGCTTTTATTGTAGTATCTTCCTAAAGAAGAAAAGTTGACAGTGAAAGAAGAACTTTTTATGAAATCAAACATTAATGATGAAAGTTTATCAACATTGATGAAATTAAATGTTAGAAATTAATATAGAATATTCTCTTTTGACCATGTTATTGTTCTAAATTAATCACATTCAATAATGATAATACAGTAACTAATTAATATAGGCTAAATATAACAAAATAATAATTATGACACTATATTAAGCAACAGGATTATGAAAGTCCTTAGAAAGATAGGAGTCCTGATGCAAAAGAAGTAAAGAAACTCCTTTTATCTATTTTAAAACAAAAAAGTAATTAAAAGGAATATATGTTATATTTTAATAAGTGCATCTTATTTTATTTATTAAATTTTTTTATATCTTATTAATTCTGGGCTTGTAGATTAGAGAGACTGATGTGAATTTTCTAATGCATCCCCAATTTCCACAACTATATTACACAATATATATATATATATCTTTATAAAACAGAACAAAATTAATAAATTCACCAATTGCAAAGTCCTTATTTCCAAAATCTTAATGTCTAATGAATGATACTGCAATAATCCAAAGTTCAGTCTGGCCAGATCTTCTATACTCTTGAAATAATTCTGAAATTTAATAAAATGTTCTTGGCTGAGTGCAGCAGGATCAACTTTAGGCCATTGCAACATTTATTATGTATTTAAATCTTTTTGTTGTTTTACATAAACTAGTCTGGTTACTTTTTATTTAAAAAAACATTTTTTTTTTTAAATCAAGAAACTATTTCATATAGAACAGAAATTAACAGAAATTGTATTATATTTCATAAATTTGTAATTAGCTATTGAAAAAGTGGATATTGGCAGTTACTTTACACTCTAACAGCAAAAAGTAAAGAATTCCATAATAATTAAAATTTTTTTAAGTACTTTATTATAATTGTTCATTAATCATATTTTATTTCAGCATTTATACATTAACAAACCCTTAAAGAAGATATTTTAAGATAATTATAGTTTATTGCAATAGTGCTTTTGACCTTATAATCATCATCAATTGAACATTATAAAAGAATACAAAACTTAAATTGTATACTATACAGAACTGGATAGCAATTTGCTAAATCGAACACTGTCACAAAACATATCATAAAATGAAAGTAGATCTGCAAACAGTTTCTTATAGTTATGTTGATGGGAAAAGTTCAATGATTAATTGCTCTGAAAAATAAAGCATTAATAATTTTTATCAAGAAAGTTCAGGTAGTTTGTGCTTTCCTGAGATTTTTTTTAGTAACAGCTAGCAGAAGTTTTAGAGAACATTGAAATTTCAACAACTTTGATTTGGAGTTACAGATGAGTCATGTCTCTTCATTAATTAGTTTTTTCAAATTTTGGTGATGATGATAATAGACCTGTTCTTTTAAATTACTGAATATTTTTTTAATATAAGAAAATTATTCGTATAAATTTTGCAAAAAGTTTTTTCTTCTAATTAATGAAAGTTTCTGAAGTTTCACTGAATTGTTACTAGTGATTCTGTTTCATGATACCATAAAACACATTGAGTTTTCGCCTTCATAGATGTCATTTTAATACTGGTAATTACAATACCAACTAGATCATCTATAGATTATGCATCTATAAGAATTAGCCTTCATAATGTTACAAACTTCATGTTTCCAGTTTTTAAGTTCACCCTATATAATAAATCAGATGTTTTTTTTTTTTTTTTTTTAAAAATTTACTTATTTGAGAGAAGTTATATTAAGAAAACTTCAGAAGTTAGTTTTTCTAAAGTAGCAAAGTACACACTGAAATTTCATATTGTTGTTTTTTGATTAATTGGAGTGAAAAAATACATATTTAAGCAATTCACAGTTGATGCTTATTTACTTTATCTTTGCAAACATTGATTTTAGATAATTTGCTTCTAATTGGGGAAAAAATTATTTCTATAAATACATAGATTGCATTCTATATATAACATACATTAATTTCATCTGTATCCAGCTTCTTTTAAAAAAACTATTGCCATTTTATATTTGTTCCTTGATTTATGAAAACCAGTATATTTGGCATAGCTAATATTTTGTCATTGATAAAGTTGTGTAACTTCAACCTTTCTCCAATTTACATAATATGTAACTTATATAAATTCAACTGTATGTAAAATATTTTCCATAACTTTTTATATATATTTTCAGATATACAGCATAAATGGCTATTGTATATATAGATTACAAGTTCAAACATGTTAATTTGTATTCTCAAAGATTCGCACTGCTTAATTTTAACATAACTAATTACAACTAGCCAATTAGCCAGAAATAATAATCAATTCAAAATAAAATAATTTTCTTTCAGTTGATTATTAATTCCTAATATATTAATTGGCTAGTTGTAATCAATTAGTTTACATTATTGAAACTTCATATTACTTGGTTTATTTATATTTTTCTATATTGTTTATCTTAAATATCATATAACTAATACAGTATCATTCTATATGGTATTGTCCCCTTTTAGTCATGGAACAGTATATTGCCATAACATTGTATACATGCAATCATTGTAATCACAGCCCTGGGCGTTTTAAATCCAGAATTTTTGTTAAAAACTATTTTTTTGATTTATGTAAAATTTGATTTGAATAAATTTCCAAAAAATGTAACATTATGTAAGTTGGAGAGTGGCTATATTCATTAGCTTGATTTATTAATATTTATTAATAATTACTGATGATAAAAAAAAATAGTTTCTCAAATATTCATATGATTATACTGTTATGATTTTTAAAAGCACTTATGTAGTGTAATTATTGTTATTTAATAATTATTAAAATTCTTTAATTTTCAAAAATAAATTTCAGAATTTATATTATTATTTCAGATGCTCTTGATGATTGTGGCTTAAGATATCTTTTAGCAGTTAGACATCATACTTATCTTATGAGATGTCTACCTCTTATTCAGCGTGCTCAACTTCAACAAAAAGGTTTGGGTACTCACAGTATTGTATGTGCTTTTCATTCTGAAACACAGGAGGAATTGCTACAGTTAATACCATCAGTTCAGAGAGGTAATCCACGTTGGAATGAATTAAAAGAAATTGGAATAGGATGGTGGATTCGTAATAACGCTGTTCTTCGTAAAATTATAGAGAAGGTGATATTTATATTCCATATTTCATTAGTTAAAATTTAAAAACTAAATTTTTAAATTTTCATTTAAGAATTATTTTTTATTAGCTACTAGTTATCATCATTAATTAAATTATAGAAAAGCTTTCCATTTCAAATCATAAAAATTTTTATTTATGATTTGAAATATAAATGTTAAAATTATGTATATAATTTTATATATTCTTTATAAATGAATATTTATTTGTTACACTATATCATAAGAGAAATTTTCACCAAATGTGCTCCCCATTATAATAAATATAAAAGATATAATTTTACAATATAAGATCTATGAAATACTATTAAAATTTTTATAAGCTCTCATAAAAAGGAATCTGTTTTACTTAACCAACACTTTTTTTTAATAATATAGTATTTTTTTTTAATTTTTAATAATATAGTATTATATAGTATTGATAACTGGATATATTTAGGTGTCTTGTAAAGGTAGGACAAAATCAATCATGAATTTCTTAAGTCAAACTATTGAAAAAGTTCTTATAAACATAGCAAAAATGTTATATTTAAGAGAAATATGCACATTTTATGATAATGCATCTTTAAGTTAAAGATCATAAAGGAAATGTATATAATTAATGAAATAGATTTTAAAAAAAATCATAAACTAATAAGTTCTATTGCTTCTAGAAATACAAGGAATCACAAGCACTTTAAGCAGGAAGAATACACTATTTTATTATTAGATATATAGTACACATACTAATAATAACCTCTGGTAATGTTTTTGGCTTTCTATTGCCCTCCTCAGCCAGTTCTCTCAAATAAGCATCTAACGTTTTACACTAATATTTGATGCTGGCTATTCCCGCTAGGATGTTTCACAAATAAACATCTAGCAAAGATTTCTGCATTGTGTACACACATAAAAACCAAAATACACTGCCAGGAGTAAATATACAACAAAATAAAAGCACTATGACAGGAAAGTTCATAAATAAATAAACACACTAGAGAATAGTGTGTTTATTTATTAATAGATAAACACACTTCATATCATCTCTAGTGTGTTTGTTTATGAACTTTCCTGTCATAGTGCTTTTATTTTGTTGTATATTTCTGCATTGACATTTGAATGTTTACCAGGTGTTACAACTTGTTGCTATATAAATACGATTCATGCATTTTACAAATTTCTAAATCATAAATAACAAGTTTTCAATTAGAAGTTGATACATTTTACATATCTACAATATTTAGTCCTATTGTATTGTAAACACTAACAAGAATTAATTTGAATATTGGGAATAAAAATAAATTAAATTAATACAGTCAGATAGGTAAAAAACAATAAAAATTACAATAATAGTTATTAGTTGTCAGAATAATTTCAGAGAGAATAAAGTTCACTCTATACTTTAACTGGAAATTTGGTGACCCAGAGAAAGACAGCGCATCCTTCATTCAGTCTTTATTAAAATGACACCATCTCCATGCACAGTTTAACCTGTTAGGGTTGTCTTCATTCAGGATTGCATTTCTCTTTAATTTTTCACAAAAGATTGTGAGCACTCACATTCTTTAATAAAATAGTGTATTTTTCCTGCTTAAAGTGCTTGTGATTCCTTATTTTAAAAAAACAAAATTAACATTATAGTCCAAGATAGAAAAACATAAGAAAATGTGAAACTACATTATTAATTTTATTTTTTGTATGAAATTACATACAATAAGTAGATGTATGGTATTTTATAGTTAAAAACAAGCAGAATTTTCTATACTAATATACAATCTTAATTGCTTTGTTATGGAGATATGGCTTGACTTCATATCCACTCAATAAATCAATCTGATTCAATGAATCCTGTATTTTCGGGTTTTTCAAGAAAAATAAGAGTCTATTCCTTGAAACTCATCCTTCATCCTAGCATGAGACATTTACTAGTCTGTGTTAGTCTCTGAAATGATTGTAGTCAAACATATCCATTGTGATATCTTTCAGCAGCTGGAACAATTATTCCTAATATGCCTGACTTTTTTCAGCAAACCAGGAAATCATGGTGCAGTAAGGTTCAGCATTGCTTTGAATGTAATGAGAATAATTTTGAACACAACTTTTCGCTGTAAAATGTATTTGTTGACTATACAATATTTAAATTAATTGTAAAAGTATAGTGATTTCTTTTGTTTTTTACTGTTATATCCTTTGTCATATTTTCATAAAGAAGTGATTAAGACTACATTTTTATATAGAAAATTTTGCTTGTTTTTAACTGTAGAATGCCATACACTTATTTATTGTATGCATTTCTAATACACCCTGTAGTTTTAGTTTATAAAATAATCTGCCAAAATCAAGGAGATGGAGTAGTTTTTGAATATAGATTTACTATTTATATTTAAAAGACTAGATTCCTAGGTTTTATAAATGAGTTAAACTGCTTAAAACAACTATTTCTATTAAAATTTAATAATTAAATAAAATACAATAAAAAATTTTTGGATGTATGTCTATCATCAGTGTAATAGCATTATTAATAAAAGAACATTGAAAGATAAATTTAAAAATTTAACATGCATAAACAAATTCAACATGATGTTAAGAAAACGAAAAAAAATTATAAATTACAAATATAAATTGTAAATATACAGTATATAATTACTGTATATTTAAAAAGAAATTTAGATTATTGTGCTGTGTTCAAAATATCTCGTTAAAACACGTGTTAACCCCTTCCTGAACTGTTATTGTTTACTCTGCCCGTGGGGCAT
>WUQG02454491.1:0-12720 GCA_011317285.2 Androctonus mauritanicus
TTAGGACCAAAGTTACAGCGAGTTGAAATTTGGTTATAATGACTCCGGTAATAAGAGTCAGTCAGTGACTACTGTACATGGCTTAGAGTCACTGCCGTGCCTCTTGATGATTATCAACTAAGTTCTTAATAAAAAATATTTAATATGCGATTTAACATAAAAATAATTCTCAATATAATTTCAAATAAACTAATCTATTTAATGAAGAATCCAAGAATTTGGCTACTAAATAATGGATAAAATTACAGAAATTCTTCGATGTATTCTGATTAATCTGCTTTAATATAATAATATTATATTTGAATTTATTGGTAAAAATTTTCAGATATAATCCTAAAATATTTTTAAATATTTTTGCCAAATAACTTTTTTTTTTATATCGAAACTTTATGATTCAAAGTAACAATCTATTAAAAACTAATAGCAATAATTGCTTTTTTATAATTCATATAATCAGTTGGCACTAAAACGACCATAAAAGTACTAATAATTGATCTTTTATTATAACATTTGCAATTCTCACTTTGTCTGATATTTTATTCCATATAATCCATTACTTTGCGATAATTAGAATGATAACTTCTACTTAAAATTAAATGGCTGAAATTAGAAGTCATAAAGATAGAGAAAATGACGTGGGATCAACCACTGAGAGGGGGGAAAGAAAACATGTATTAAAGTAAAACATTAACTAAGTACAGTTTTAACTGAAGGATTACTTCCTGTATTCTTGATGTCAGAACCGGACGAACGACGTTTATCAAGTTTTCTTTATGACCTTGTAGAAATCAATCTTGAAATTGTGCTTGAAGCCACATAAATAACATTAAGAAAGAAAGAGATGGATTAAATCACTGTTTTCCTTTTCCATATTCAGTTTGTTTATGAATTTTAAGTTACGACTACAAAAGTTCGCATCAATTACGAAGGCAAATTATCATCATTATTTTAATAATTATATTTTTCCTATTTATTTCTGGAATCATATAAGATGCTTATCATTAACTTATGGAAATTTATAAACTTCCCATCGGGATTTAGAAAAATAAATATCATTAATTAGAATAACAAATCTTCGAGACCTTTATTATAAATTCAATATCGTAAGGTGCCTTTATTATTTCATATACCGGATAAACATTTTAATATTTAATATGTTCCTAACATTAATTTAATACAATTTGCATTCATAATTTGCAATTCCATATTAAGACAGCTGCAATAACTTTAATTTTTTCTTCTGTCTTTCTCTTAATATGCCTAAAGCACATTTTTCATGAAGTTCAAATTTCCTTCGTTTGATACTTCAATTAAAAAGAAGTCAAACTATAAGCAATAATATATTCATTAAGTTTAATTTTAATATAAATATTTATAAAACAATAAATATCTTAATTGAGCGATGTGTTATAATAAATAAAACATAATCCTATTGCTAAAATTAGAAATATTATTAAATACTGTATTAAAAATTATATATTTATAAGCATTATATAACTTATTAATAAAGAATTACCATTTTCTAATATAGAATGAAGATTTACTTTACTTTTGGACTGATTTCCATACTTATACTCTTGTTTCAATAGCTTTAAAGAACGTCGTGATGACGCTCTTAAACATCGTCACGACGTTTTTCAAAGTTGTTGAAACAAATTCATGAAGATAGATGAATGTTTTTATAGAAAAATAGCAGTTATGGTCATTTTACTCAAGAAAAGCCTGAACGAATTCAGATCTACATTGAAAAGTCACCGTTCTCCATTTCTTGAAACGAATCCAAATATTTCTGCACCAAACCGTTAAAACAAACTACAATGCCAAATAACTTACTTCAAGTCTGATTGGGTAAAATGTGATTTAATTTTTTAATAATGGCAATTTGTTTTAATTGTATTTATTGTTTTAAATATTATGAATAACCTTTATAATAGTTTTAATGATATTTTATTTAAATTTTATAATGTGTAAGATAATGATGCTACTTATCAGACAGTTAATATATACTGTATAACAATTTTGCGATATTGTTCATCGTTTTCTTCACATAATCTCTTACACTTCATCCGACAACTTTTCATGTTCAAATATCTTCTTTTCTTATTGTATTTGCAGCTACTTGTATTAATTTTTTCATTAATAACAACCGTAATAAAAAATAAAATAATATTTGTCTTAGTAATACAGCGTAATATAAATCTTCTGAAAAAATATAACATTAATAAACTGAATAATAATATTATTAAATTATAATATGGCAGATATTTCTCTGACGATGAATAATAAATTAAAAACAAATAATTGTAACGATATCTTTTAAAATCTATGAAGTGTATGAATCAGTTATCTTATTAATATAGTAATAAAATTTTCTGCAACCAGTATACACATATTCTACGATATGATTTATAAATATTTATTGTATCAATTGATAACAGCAATATATAGCTTATAGACTATAAAGAGAATCAAATATTAGTTAGAAATATTAAGAATTTATGAAATAATTAGATCCATTATCTTATTATTATTTAAAATAATATTATTAAATCAATACAAAATGTTAAATTGTTGTTTTATTAATTATTTTTTATATTTTTATTATTATTAAAAATTTAAAAATAATTATTTTAAAGCGATTCTTGGATCTATTTATTTTTATTAAAGATGTTTTTAAAAAGTCATTAACCAGAATAAGTTTTGCCTAAGTGAATAAAATTAGATCTGTGTGTTTTATCTTATACAAAAAACATCGCATATATAAAAAAATGAGATAAATGCTGAAAAAGTGGTATGTTGATAGCAACTTAGAATTGGCAACTTTTTTGACAGCATTCTTTTATTTTCATTTTAAACATTTCCCACGTTCAGTTGAATGTAGACTGAACATGATATAAAATTGAAAATAATAATAAAAAAAGTTTCCTCTTCGAACTGTAGTTAATATTCTAATTTCAGAAATTGTTTTATTATTATATTTTACATATACGATGTTGTTGTAATGATATTTATTATTTTTAGATGAATTAAGTAAATCAATTCATAAAAAATATCTCTGAAGAAAAGGATTTTTAACAGAAATGCACTAATAATTTTTATTATTCCTTCAGCAATTACTGAATCGTCATTTATTTTGCTCTTGTATCGCTAAAATATTCGAGGAATCTTAATCTATATAAAAATTAATTTAATCTAAATTTATTCGAAATTTATTAATGATATGATCTGTAGAAGTAATCTTCGAGGAGAAAAACACATTTTGTCCGATTTTTGCTACTTTCGAAATGTTATAGTTTTTCTTTTGTTTACGTTATATCGCTTCAAATTTTGTAATTTATATCATTTTGAATATTTCTATTTTATGAAAGTATAAAATCTGTAATGTGTAGTATGAAAACAGATTCACAACAAGTTGAATTTAGACTTTATGATTTTAATTATTTGCTCAAATATTATAGAATCTCTACAATATTCATCAAAATAATCAGGCCAAGAATCTTAACAGAATAGGCTATTAAAAAACGAAGTTTTACTATATATTTTAATATTCTAATTAAAGATGAAAAGAATTTTTCAACGTTTAAAATCGCTCTGAAACTTTTTAATACTGCTACTGCATAAATGAAAAATTATTAAACAGTTTGCAATCTGGAGATATTCGCATTTTAAAAATTAATATTTTTGAGTAGAACATATAGCCTATAAACTCCGATATTTATTCCCGGTATTTGAATTCCTCAGGCTCATTTCTATACATGTGTTTAAACAAACTTTCTCATGTTTACAATCAAAAAATAGATACACTTCTTGATCAATTTAATTACTACATTCTACAGAGATAACACAAACTAATAGATAATTAACATTGTGAAATTTTTTGATTAAATTTTTAAAACTAAAATTCCACTCATGCTTGTGATAATTTTAAGCTGTATTACCGGTGATTCCAGAATTTGAGGTTTTTCGACATTCAACCGGAATTAGATATTTATAATAATAAAAAGGATAACCACATTGCGAATCTAGTTGATACGTTAAAATTTTCTTGATATTTTAATATCGGTCTCAATATCAAATTTATTATTATTAGTTTGCATAGAAATTTCAGGTCTAAATTTTGAATGTAAATTAATTCTATTTTTAATTAAAAAAATAATAACGAAGAGTGAATTTAATAGAGTTATTTTACTAAAAACATCTATGAAAAAAACTTTACATAAATTTGATAAAATTTACCGATAAATAATTAAATTTTCTCTTAGCGAATTAATCTAAAAATTCGTGATAAGCAAATTATAGATTGCATCAAACTTAATAAATTCTATTTTCTTCTTCTTCTTTAACAGTCTATGCTCAAAGTATATCTTCGATGCGATTTTAATAATTAAATATATATATAATATTAAAAAAAACTTTACGATTTGATAAATAATTAAATCTTCTCTTCACTAATAATCTAAAAATGAAGAAATATAATATCACAAAAATATAAAACTTCATAAATATATTCTAAAATTGATTTATTTATGTAGAATGAGGGAATGTCTCTCATTAATCTTAAGTTTTTTTTAAATGAAAAAAATCTAATTAACATTTTTAGATTAATAAATAACTAATTAACGTTTTTTTAGATCATGCGAAAAAACTGCATATCATAATGGAAATCAAACTTAAGATCTAAAAACTTTTTCAATTTTCTTAATGTGGATAATTATCTATTCTATTATTCATAACTAATAAATGTAATTAAATCTTAAATGCTACTTTTAATTCATTATGTTGCTTTAGAAGTGAGTGAACCACACAAACTTCGTAATTATTGATATCTGTTCGAAACAGATTCCTACTTAATGTTTATCTCAAGGAAAAAAAGATTCTTTTGTCCAGTCTATAAACTTACTAGAACCTATTAAGCATCGGATAACATCAGCTACTAGCAAAGTGTAATTAAAACGTAATCAATTCTTTTTAAATTGCAAGCAGATAAAATTTAGATAAATGTTCGAGTAGTCATTTGTTTCAATTTTTCTTAGAATATAATTTAGTAAATTTGCAGCTAAATTTGTAGTTAAAAAGATCAAGATTAAGATGAATGATTTCAACTTTTTGCTAAACGATAATTATTAAGTGAATAAAACTGATATTTTGCATTCAAATCATTATTATTTTTTTTTTTTAATTTTTGAAGAATCAGTCTATAATTTACAATTAGATCCGTTATATAAAAATTAAAGTTCGAGTAATAAATAGAGATTATCTTCATTGTGGGATTATTACTATTTGTTTTGTTCGCAAAACTCGAATGTAAGAGCAAACAAAGCAAATCTCTATCCATCTATCCATTCTGCAGATCGTTAGATTTTCAAATAGCTTGGGCCTCACCTTTAAGACTGTCTTTTCTCATTAAAATCGTTTCGATAGATATTTGTATGGAGAAGTAGTCTTTTCAGTTTCCGTCCCCTCTTATAAATGTCAAAGAACGTACGATTTACGGGAAGCTTTAACACAGTACCGATCTTATTTATGTGATAGTCCTTCGTCCTTTAATAATTCTTCTCGATCGCTGCTAGTGCAATCTCAATAGTTCGGATCTTAAAACCGTCGCAAACTATAAACGAATTTTAAGATCTAGTTGATTTGATAGCTCAACTCATGTAGTAGTTTTATGGGTTTTCTGTCCTGTCGTTAGGATTAATGGTTAACCTACCCTGACAAAATACTACATTTACTAAATACCCTACAGTGTATAATTCTTTCAATTTGCATGTTTATGATACATTTAAATAAATTTAAACTTCTCGAACAGAGAATAATATATATACGTCTTTACTTCACAGAATACTTTAAGAATTCTAGATTTTTATCGCTAAATATAGCCTATAAGTTATGTAAATAGAGAAATGCAAAGTTAAAATTATTATTAAAGAGATCTTATGATCGTTTCATTTAATCTGACTTCATCTATATCATTGCTTTTTATCTTTTTTTAGCCTACAGGTTTCTGTATATCTAATCTTTTTTCTAACGAATTAGAAGGTGTTTAATGGATTTGCAATAAATTTTATCTATGTGATTTAGAGATACTTTTCTTTGGTTGAATTTATAGCAACCTAATCTAGTAATATCCGATTAAGTAGAACTTATTCTCTAGTAATCCTTCCAATTTATTATTAAATAATATTACTTTTCCTTCGATTCTAAATTGGTTACTGTTATTTTAAATGTCTGTAATAAAAAAAAAATTCATTATAGCGATTCGGATAAATTTAATTTCGCTTTTATTATTAACAGTATTGCTAAAAAAATTAAATTTGTTCAATGGTATTAAAACATTCCGTGGATTTTAACTATCTCTATATTAAATTTAACAAGAGTAAAATAAAATCCATGAATTAAGAAGAAAGTTTTTAGACTTCTCTAGATTATACTGAATATCAAGTCTTGCGAAGGCGTGTTATTCACGCTGGCTATGCCATTTTTATTGGACGAAAATAGAAACAGTGGGCGTGAATATACATTTAAATGATCGATAAACACAAGAGGACGGAATAATTCTACTGGCTGCACCCATGAGAGAAAATACATCTGGCCAAATTCATTTTACAGAAATTTTCGGGAAAAAAATGAGATTTTCCAATTTAATGCTTGAATTAAAAGAATAAAAAAACTCGGGTATTGTTCGAAAACGGGGTTATTTGGAAGATATTGGGAAGTTCCGAAAATTTTCGATTATTCCTTGTGGGCGTTATCCCATATCTTGTTAAAACAATAATTTACTGTCGTAAAATGTTAAATCGACAAGTTATAATTGAAAAAAATCATTTATTTTTGGTTTAGTATTAAATTCTAACATTAATTTAACTGTATTCTTGCATATATATTTTTCTCATTATTCATAGGCGGCATGAGAAAATAATTTCACGGATGCAAAACTATCAGTTAAGAATTTGCAAATGTAAGATGTACTGATATGGTTAAGTGTAAATTAAAAGAAGAGCAAAGAGGCAAACGTTTAGAATCTCGGAAATTTAATCTTGAAGTCACTAGTCAAACCCCTTCATTAATGTAACGAAGTGTGTTAATGTTGGGATAAATAAATAGATAAAAAAAAAGATTAACTTATATCTACTCTCATATCAAGAGAGAAAATGAATTACAAATTAAGTAAAAGAGAGGATTCCTTCATTAATTTTTAGTTGTCGTTGAGAGCTTAAATGAAACGGAAGATTCTAAATGATGAGTCTAGACTTAATAGTGTAACTTATATTTCGATTTAAATGAGAGTATTTAACTTCCTTCGGGTATTTTTCCTTCGAATTCAATAGATAATGTGTGGAAATTAAGCTAATTGATCCTAGTCATTACATTGGCCGCACGGCTATAAATAAGAAAAAAATTACGGATCATCCAACGGTGTCAACGGCTATCTGGTCTGGTCGGCAATAAATTGATGTAACAGAGCAATCATGCTGCCATCCGCATTGCACCAATAACTGATGATGCCCCTCGGTTAATGCCTCCAGGTTTAGGAGGCGAAAAGAGTATCGAAGACGGGGATCAGTTCTTAGATGGAAAACATTATCCTGTCCTTCTCATTATGACAGCTTTACAACTGATATTCTTGATAAAAAATGTTTGGTTTGAAAAACGATCGGGATTTTAACTGTGCACATGATTATATTTCATTAATATCAGGTTCGGAAAATTAACATAAATGTAAGGAAAATGAACACTTTGCCTTTCTATAATAAATGATGTTTCTATCATTAGAAATGATAATTAGTTTTAATCAAAACTTAAATTATTATTTCTAATGGTAAAAGATCATTATGCATTTTCTTTTACAGTTCGGAATAAAATAATTAGACTAGGATAAATTCGAAAGAGTATGATTAATTCAAAACAGATTATTAATTTCAAAAAATTAATATATTCTATCTTTAGATGAATTTTAAAAAAATATTATTAGGGAATTTTAAATATTAATAATTTACGTGTTTAATTTTATTGAATAGATCTCTCCAAAAGTCTATAATTAAATATTTTACGTTGAAAAAACATTTTGACTATTAATCAAGGAATATTACAGGGCCTGAGCGTTTAATTACCAGACTAAATTAATTAATTTTTTTAAATTATGAATAAATTTTAATAGATAAACTTTAGTCTCTTAAACAAATTAAAAATTGAGGATGTTATTATAATTAAATATATTTTTATTTAATTTTAATATTTATATGTTCGGGAATATTCTATTAAATTTAATTGATTTATTACCATATTAATGTAAATACAATAAAAATAGAAATATTAAAATCAGACTATTTGTTATTTTTTTATTTCAGAAAAAATTGATGAAGAATGAGATTCGAAGAAATTATTGAGGAAATTAATTTATAGCTAGAAAAATTTATTTAAGTATATAAATTATCATGATTAAAATGCAATATAAACTCTTAAAAATGAAGAACAACTTGGAATAATTAGTTTTGTATTTTTAATGTAATTTATTCCATATTTAAAAAGTTTGAGAAATGTTTGCCTTAAATAAAATAAAAATAACGTTAACTCTTGATTTTTGTAATGTTTTACATGCGTATTATATTATATTCATTTAAATCTTACTTTTTAATGATAATTTTATTTTTCTTTCATAATATAAATTTGTTTTATTTCATATAAACTTACATTTAATTCCTTTGTAATTTAATATGAAAATATATATACATTAATATCATTAAATATGGAATGTAATATAATACTATACATTCTTTAATAACCATTAATATTATCATTCATTTATTTAATTGTCTTATATAAGATATATATATATTCAGTTCATTAATCAAGATTCTGTTCAGTATATTTACTCTATTAGAAGAAACTTAATTTTAAAAACTCAGTAAGAATTTTAATATACAAAAATACGAATATAAAATTTAGTTCAATATTTCGTCTTTATTCATTCAAAAATTTCCGAAATTTGGCGTGTTTTTCTTTCTTTTTTTTAACTGGATAAAGATTTAAAATAGATAAATATTTTTAATATTTTCTGTTTTTAAATTCACTTATCCGTGATAAAAGTAAACATTAGAATGTAGAATTTAAGTCTAATTGATTACTTTTTACATAATATGTCATATATCTTTATATCTTTGCAATTTACATTGGTTGCATATTACTTTGTTCATTAATTAGAATTAACATTATCAACCATTGTATGTAAATAGGTAAATCTACAATGGTTTTTTTAGAATGTCATTTAAAACTGTTTTATATGTTAAATTAGTGTCAACTGGATGTTGAATTATTAAATGGAAGATGTAATTGATAAGTCTTTCATTTATCAATTTAATGCTGAAAAAATATAATAATTTATTTAAAAAAATCAAAATTAATGATACGGCGCTGCTTTAAACTAACTATCATTTCTGCTTTCTAAGTGCACGATAAACATTCATTTAATCCACTGGAATAGAAGGAATTCACTAACAACTAACGATTGATTAGAAATATCAGAATTATAAATATCGGCGTGGTTCTTAGACAAAAAATTAATCACCAATTTTTTTTAGAAGATATTCATTTAACGAATTAGAAACAGGATAGAGAGCTCTTCACTCAATTTAGATTTTTTTTTTTAATCATTTTTATAGCAATTACAACTAACTGCATATCTTTAAAAATTTTTGGGATATAAAAATAAAAGTATTCTTTACATTTATACTAAAATTATATTTCTATTTACATTTATAGTATATTTTAATAATTTAACTGACCTAACGACGTCAAATGCTCCAACTTGTATGGATCTGCCACTGACCAAGTACAGGAGTATTTTACTATATCACTTTGCAAATGACGATAAAACTTTTGAACTCATAAACTGTTATAACGAATATAAAATTAATTTTATAGGAAGTTTTTCCTATTTAATTACTAGTATAAATAATTTTATCAAAAATGAAAATCAATTTAATGAATCATAAAATGATCATCTTATTTAAATACAGAATATTTTAACTTGGATTTAATGTATTCTGTGAACAGACTAACCTCAACCTATGTTTAATCTACATATTAGATTTAGTTTAAAATATGTTTTTTTTTTTTTTTTTTTTTTTTAATATACTATGAATCGATCAAACTCTGAAAAATAGGTGACCAGTTTTTGACAATTTTTAAAATATTACACTGTTTTTCTATCGGTTCGATTCAAATTTTTAAGACATGTTATCAATAATATCAATAAAAATATTATTGATATCTTTCCTAAAATATCAATAATGCTTTTATAAACATCTAAGAGAAAAAAATTCATTAAATTATAAATAAAAATTTATTTTAATAAGGATTTAAATCATTTATCAATTTATTTCTCTAAAAATTTTTAATAAAAATTACAAAATGCTGAAATTCTATCTCGTACAGATAATATTGACAATTCTATATAATATTTAATATATAGCTTATATATAACTTTTCATAGGAATGATATTAAAAGGAATTTTAATTATGGATCGCATATGATGGTCTTGCCCTTCATATGCGGATAAAATAGCAATAAAAAAGAAATAATTTAGAAATTGATGGTAAAATAAAAGAAATAAATATTTATTTTTAAAATTATTATTGACAGCTTTTTTTAATGAAAGATAATAATTAAAAATTTTATTCAATAAAACACTTTTTATGGTAAGTAGTAGTCTGTATAAATATTTAAGATTTTTAAATTTTATTAAAATTAAATCTATATTAGAAAGAAAATCAATATTATTAAACTGATAAGATAAAAAAAAAAAAAAAGTGAATTATCTTGAAATTTGGAGAATATTTTTCAAGTATATTGAAATATTTATGGAAAGTTCATTAATCAAAATCATCGTTTTTCATATTAATTATATAAAACTGTTATGCACGATAAATATGTATAAGAAGATAAATGGATTTAAAAGATTTATGATAGAAATTTTGTTGGAAAAGATTTTCGCACATACGATTCACGTTTAAGGTACATCAGCGGGGCTGTCTTATTGATTTATTCATCATTTTATCGTTACTTTCTCAAAAGTGTGAAATCAATGTTCACCCAAAAAATCTTCATTTATAACAATATCATTTTTTTATAAAAAAGTAATGAATTTTCTAAAAAATAAAATAATTGAAGTATTGTACTTAATTCAAGAATAAAAATTTTATGAATTTATAGAATTGGGTTTGTTTATCATCAAAATACAAATTAATTAGAAGTATTAAAATGAGATTATACTATTAAGCTCATATTTAGCATATAATATAATTTTTGATTAAATAATAGTAGTTTTCAGCTAGGAATTTAAGAAAATAAAAATTCTTCAAATTGTATATAAGATATAATCGTATATTTAAGGCATAGTTAAGTAAAATAACATTTTATATTATTTAATAATAAATTTTTATGATCCAACTACTATAAATGTTTTTTATTAAATAATTTTATTTTTTCAATAAAAATCAATTTGGCAATTCAGTTATCTTAAAATGTTTTTCATCTTAGTTCAACGAAACAAAAATGAAAATTGTTTCTTATTGAAAATGTATGTTTTGAAGATAAAACGATTTAATTTGCAATCTTTTAATTCATTAATTACGGTATATAAAATTAAAAAATTTTATGATGATGAAATTTGAAATTTTATAATGCAAATGTAAGATTTAAATATTGCTAGTAAACATGTAAGACATTCTAATAAGAGAACATCGTGATTTCAACAATTCTGTAACAAAAAAGATAAGATTATGGATACATTATGTATGATATTTTAATTCGTGATAATATATTTTTAAATTTTAGATATATAATTCTTACATTAACTAAAAATATAAAAATGGACTTAACGATTTTATTTATATAACAATATCTATATTATTTTGATATTGATTGATAAAGCAATTCATCTTAGATAACCATTATTTTATCATCGGAAAATACGATAATTTTTCAATAGACTTTCGTGGAACATGATTTACATATTTATTAAACTAATAAATACAAAAGTACTTAGAAATAGGCTACTTAGTAAATAACGTAAATTTTTATTCAATACTGTATATTTACTGTAGTTGTATATATTACAACTACAGTAAATGTATAATTATACAATGATATAATTTTAGTTTCCTTTTTAAAATTCATAATATTTCATTTCATGTCAAATTATTCGATTGATCTGATTTAATAATTAAGGTGGATATATGAGTACTATCGATACGTATACCAATCGAGATATTCATTTATAAATTATTCGAAAACTTACAGAATAGGGCCTATATTGAACATTATATAAATATTTTTAATAATAATCTATAATATTAAATAACTGAAACGTCTTAAACATAGGAAAAATATGAAACGGAACATTAATAATACATAATTCTTACATTTAATAATAAGATTTTCAAGATAACTGTATAGAATGAAGGATGAATATCATCAATATAGCCAATAAATTAATAATATGAAATGTTTTAGATTGAATTTCGTGAATTTTAAATGAAATAAAATCTGAATATATTTTTTGTTAACTGACAAGGGATACAATACGTATTAAATAAGAGAATTTCACAATTAATGCATTTATCAAGAGGCACGGCAGTGACTCTAACTGTAAGCCAAGTACAGTAGTCACTGACTGACTATTATTACCGGAGTCATTATAACCAAATTTCAACTCGCTGTAA
>WUQG02454502.1:0-34427 GCA_011317285.2 Androctonus mauritanicus
CCCTCATTTTTACCGCAGTCCAACTTTATAAATATTTTCTACTTACAATTTAATACTACTAAACAATATACCTTATTTTGTATAAATAAAGTTCTTATACATAAAAAATATATATTTATTATGGTGTAATGATTTTTAATACAATTAAACAAATTTTATAAAAAAAAACACGAAAAATAGAATACATATTTATTGAATTGAATAGAGTACTGGAATAAAATAAACAGCATTTAATATTTACAGGTTTAATAATTTTGCAAAATAATTATTGTAATTTATACAAAATTTTCATTGTAAAAATATCAAAAATAATTTAAAGTTTTTTGACAATATAAATATGTTTTGAATTTGATAGTTACAACATACTGTATTGTATGCTATAAATATCCAGATTAAACTATCCAAATTATACTATTTGCGATAGCATTGCTTTAAATTCTTTTTGTAATGATATTTTTGTTATTAAGTCTATTAATTATCAATTATTTTGATGGAATAATTGAAACAAAAAAAAGTTTTGAGGAATCAATCCAAAAAAATTGTATCAAATGTACTGTAATAATATCTTTGGAAGGAGAAAAACGAAAAAGAAATCCAAAATTATCATTTACTAAATCATTAAATCGAATACTTGTGGAACTTTAGTATATATCGTAAAAAAGATTAAAAAAATAATCTCTGGAAGATGACTTCAGCATTCTTAAAAGAAAAGCTCCAAAACAGCATTTAGATGATTTTTATAACTGTTTCATTCGTAAAAGTAACCATAATTATTGCATAGAAAAAATAATATTATCAAGTTTACAAAAGAAGCTTAAAGAGAATAGGTTTTAACGAAGAAACGTACAAACTACATAAAATTTTATAAAATCTAGGTTTTAAATGGGAAAAATAGAATAGAGTTAACCAGATGGCGGCGTCATAAAGCATTCGATTATACCTTGGAGGATTGAATTCCAATCCAAGTTCAGCAATGTGGGCCCGATTTGTTGAATCCTAGCCTTCAGACTTTCTCCATTAAAACATATTCTCTACCATATAAAACATGACTCTACCCAGTGGCGCCGAGAGAAATCCCGGGCCCCCGGTACGAATTAGGCTTTGGGGCCCCTATATATAAATACTGTATATATTTTTTCTCCTCTGTAAAATCTCAAAAACCATACATATAACATATATTTTACACATAGGTTGTTCAAAATTTTCCGGTCTTAATCGTTTCGCTATAAACGTATTGCACTGTATACCTCCCATTCCTTTAAAAAATATGTTGTGGGCCATGTCGGTCTGTCAGTTTCTTTTCTGTTTAAATGAAATGCTTATGTCTAATTATCATAATCAATTCTTATTTTAACTGTTTAGAATACAAAGATTTTTTTTACCTCAGATTTTTATAATACAATTTTAATTCTATATATCTTGGAATGCGCAATTACTTAATTAAAAAAAAATACAAAAAATTCTTATTGTTAGGAAGCGGCCTAGTCACTTCAATCTTCTATGGGCCCAGGGAATTTGTCTCCTCTTCCTCCCGTCTCAGCGCCACTGTCTATAGTCTGTTCGCTCTAACCTTTCCCATGGATGGTAGTGGCAATGCGATAGCCTAATTACTGATCGCTAAAAAATATATCCTTCCGCGATAGTCGTTTCGCTTCTAAATTGAGTTGGCTAATTCTGTGTTTTAAATATTTATTGCATTTTCATAAAGTAAGGGATAACAGTCAATGAAATATCAACATTTTTGATCTGATATACTGTAGTGATTATTGATCTTTCTCATTTCTTTCCTACTTTTGGATTAACCGTGATTTTGCATTAATAGTGGATATCTTCCCCTCTATTATCCCGGTAAATCGGGAGTCATATGTATATAGTTTTATAGAAATATTAAGTTTGGATGCTAAATATTAATGCACTATATTTTATTAAATTTAATAAATTCGCAGTTGTTTCATTTGTATATTGCACGCGTTTTCGATAAACCGCCAACCCCGATAGGCCGCCAAAATCGTCACCAAAACGGGATGGTAACATCTTATTGGTGTTTGACTGTAATAGTTAAATATTTAAAACCATAAAAATTAATATTTGTTGCTGATAATTATGTTATAAATTAAGATTAGCACAAGGAAAATACTAATGTCAATGAGGAAGAAATTCAAACTTTCTTAAGAATACAAGTTCGATATTTCTATTTAATAGTTAAATATTTAAACTATAAAAATTTATATGTGCTACTGACAATTAAATGGAATCCAGCGAATTATTAAACTATTTTAAATAATATAATTTTAAAAATAAAGTTTAATCTTGATAAAAATTGGAGATGTTTATAGAAGTAAAGGGTTCAATTGATCGAACAATGATAAAACAAGATCGCTTTTTAGTAAACAATGAGATAATGTGATCTCTTTTCTTAAAACAATAAAACAAGAGAGAGATTGTTCGTTTTTTCAGGGAAAATTAATTTATTAATAATCGGGTCAAGTATATTCACGAGACTTCAGAAAAGAAAGGCAGTCGGGCTTTGTCTGAGAAGAAAGAAAATCGAAGTTTCCGAACAAAACGACTTACGTTGGGATTTTGATTCGAGAGAGAGAGAAAGAAATCTTACATACAAGTACCTAACTGGGTAAGATTCTTATATACCTAAATGACAGTTAGGTATATAAGATTTAATATGGACTTTTATTAACAGGAAGAACTAAAACAACACACACTTTGAATATTGAATTACGACTATTATTCGAGGAAAATAAGGTGTGGCAAGAAAGAGAAGTCCTGATATTTACTAACGGACAAATGAACTTTATTGTTAATAACCAGGACTTAACCAAGTTCCCGAGAAATATCTTTACCTGACTTGAAGGAGTCATGAAAGTTTTCTATAAGAAACCTTCCGATTTATTTTTAAGGTATTTATTCTTTCCGATTAACATCTTACGAATTTGTGATATAAAACTTTCTCTCTAATAAAAAAGTTGTTCGTTTTCAAACGTAGTCTGTGTTACTTTGTCTCCAAGTCTCATTACTTATCGGACTGGATGGCCGCTTGGCAATGCTGTGGCTTGCCATCCTGGAGAATCCGGGTTCAAATCCGGATCCACACCTCCAGATTTTAAGGAGAGACCAGGCTCGGCCATTGAACCAATTGGATCCTTCAACCATCCGGTTGACCCCATCATAGATGTTGGCCAACCTGTGATGGGGTGTATAAGTGGCCGCCGCCAGATATAATATATCCCTTGTGAGAGATGGTGACTTAAGATACCTAACATAACCTCATTGCCCATCCTTATTCATTCTACAGACTGTAGGTAGGCCATATGCCTATCTAATACTGTCTACAGATTTCACAATTACGTCATAAATTAAGGTTGGCAAAAGAAAAATATTAATGACAATGAGAAAGAAATTCAAAGTTCCTTAAAAATACAAGGTTATTATATAGAAGTACAATTTACAGAGAGATATAGGATGCAGGAGCACTTTTTCATAGACTTCCCAAAAGCCAGATGTTATTCATTTGGACAGAAATTTCAAGATTTCATGGTATACAACAGTTTCTTTTCGTAAGGGAGTTAAGCCTAACCTACGCAGGATTTTATTATACACAATTATATAACCAAATCCTACAGTCGGCCGGATTGGCCGCGTGGAAACGCTTCGGCTTTCCACTCTGGAGGTCCCGGAGATCGGGTCCACCCCTTGAAAATATTTATCATGGGGTCCGGGCCCAGCCCGTCGATCCCCGTCCTCCACAATCCAGCTGACCCCTCCGCAGGGATGGGCAGCCTGTGGAAGGGCTTGTTTCGCCCCGTCACATAGTATTCTGCCAGAATGGAGTGTGACGTCATCTGTTGACCAAAAAAATGCATCACATCTGATGCCCAGAGCAGGTTCAAGTCCAATAAAGGCACGAGAAGCCCCTTCGTTGGCAAGCCTATCAGCCACCTCATTGCACTCAATTATCAGGGTGCAACTTGTTTGTGCTCCGGCATTCAAACAAGTTGCACCCTGTTCCTGGTAGCTAGTTCCTCAATGAGAAGACGACAATCCCATACAAGTTTTGAATTAAAGCGGGAGCTATCAAGTGCTTTAAGAGCAGTCTGACTATCAGATATGATATAAATGTGTTAATTGGCATATCTCCTGTCAAGATTAATTTTAACACATGCAGAAATAGCATAAATTTCTGCCTGAAAGAGAATGGCAAACCGTCCGAGGAATAAGACTAAGACATTCTCGTTCCTTCGTAATAAATCCCTGCCCAACACCAGTGGTAGTTTTAGTATACCAGGTCAAACTACCCTTGATACTGCACCCAAATTTCCCTCCGGAATCCCGATCCTTATCGGCGAGTCCGACCAGTTCATGCCCCTTTGTAGGGGCAATCACTGAAGCTATAGGTCTTCCAGACTTGGAATTAGGATCCGAAAGTATCTTGGCTTGGCTCTCTCTGGAATTCCTGTCGACCTCAGAGAGAGTCTTAAAATTGGCTGCTTTGATGGCCTTAGCCGAGGCAAGACCGACCATCATGATGATGCTCTGTCTCTTCACATCCTTACTTCGACCCAGAACGCTCCAGTTCTCAGTTTTGAGTCCCGGATTGTAGGTTCTGAATCGAACCAAAAGTTTATTCACATCCCGTGTGTGGATATTTGCAGTGCTATATGTCACTTTCACGAGCTTTGGAAAGTCTTTCGCAGGAATAACCCTTAAGCGAGTCCCTTGCCCAAGAACACATCCATCCAAAAGTTGGGCGAGCCTCAGGTGAACTCATTCATACAAGTATAAATGGGTGCACTATTGTCCAACCCTGACCATTGTACCCTGTGCATTGGTAGAGATTCGACCGAAGGAGTTCCATCTATTCTGCTCAGGATCTTCCCTTGTAGAATATCGACTTCATCGACCATTATCTTGGAGTCTGGGTAGTCCTCCTTGATAATTTCCAGCCAAAAGGAAGTCAATACTTCAGAATATAATCCTGGCTGAGAGCACAGAGTCCTTTTTGCAGGCCTACCCTCTCCAGAAAAGGAGCTAGAAACTGCAGATCTGATCCGCTTGCCAGCACTCGGGGTATTGACAGGAGGATCAGACAAAGCTACTTGAGAAGTGTGATCCGGTAACTGAGAACCACCGGTACCAGTAGCTTCCCTCCTGGCCCTTCTCCGCTTTCTCTTAATCGCTTCAGACAATCTTGCCCGTCGCGGACTAGGTTTATTCACGGAAGAGGAAGAAGCAGAGGCAGACGGCTCCATCGTCCCACCGCCCTTTAGCATGCTGGTAACTTCAGCCCCCTCAACAGGTAAACTGGAGTCGCCAACCCCGCAGTGAGGCGGAGAAGCAGTCCCCTGAGAAAAAGTGTTGTTGTTATCCATGCAACAAGAACTTACTGAAGGAAACACAAAGGGGTCACCACCCGGTTATCCTCCAATACGGGTGGAAGACTAACTACGACAAGATTTCGCCTGGTACCTTGAAGGGATCGTTCAGAATACTGCATCTTTCACTACCCCAGTACCACTCAACTCTCAGCACGATACTTCACACTTTAGTTTGAGTAGTGACTTCTTAGTCTGGTCTCTGTCCTTCGACTTTTCCAGCTTGGGAGATCCTACCAATAGCAAAGCTACCCCCGACATAGCTCTCAGAGTCATTGGAACGCGCAAACTCCCTTACCATGACAAAGTAGAGACATTGTCGGCTTTTAATGCAATATTTTTTTAATAACTTACTGCCCAAATTTAATGCAAGATTTTAATGCAATACTTTTTAATAACGTGCTGCAAATTTACTGAGGTAAAAGAGTATGTTATGATAAAGTGGGAAACACCATCAGATGCATCTTCAATGGATATAGGTTCGCATGCAATCCGTTTGCAACGTTTACTTAAAGTGATTCTACACCCGAGCATTCATTAAATTCTTTTACATTTGTCTTTAATATTATGATTATTTTTCTCCAGAATGATGAAGGTTTAAAATATTTCGGTTTGTTACAAATATCATTATATTTTTTTCTCTGCTATGATGAAAAACTGCAACCAAAATCGTTATAATTAGAATTTGATTTAATACCGTTCATAACTCACATTCACTTATTTTTAAAATATGTATTTATTTTATTTCGTTATTTTTCTCAAAATATACTTTTCCACATTAAATAGTCAAGCAATTAGGAGTCATGTATCCAGTATATCTATCCATCTTTTTGACTAAAAAAAGCTTACGATTATTCTGTTATCATAGGTTCTTGCATGGAACACATAAGCCCACGTAAAAATGAAAATGAACTCTGTTCTGACATTAAATCTTGCATTTAAAAGAAAGTTTTGTCGCTGCCATTTGTTCGCATATAAAATTTATTTGTAAATAATTTGATTTTATAAAGTTTAATATGTTTCGATAAAATTCATAATCATTTTTAAATGCATCAATGTAACATCTAATGCAGCAATTTATGCTGAAGTAATATTTACTTAAAACTCATCATGATATAAAAAAATTGATCATTTAAATGTTTACATTTAACTCGTATCATTCGATAAACAATGATAAATGGCTAAAAGTGCAATTAATTTAAAATTAAATATTTGTTTAATTTTAATTTAGAAAAAAAAATTGTTTATTTTATTTGTTTTATTCTTTCTATCCATATTTGAAAACATTATTCTATGTTGATTTTAAATTCGTGTTTTTGTCATTCCTAATTTAATTAATAAATAGCTAAGTTTTATAATTATTATATTCTCAAAAGTTAACATTTTCAAATTTTTTTTTTACCTTAAAGATCGATTAGTTAAATTAAAATTTATTCTAATCAAGTAAATTTATTTATAAACTACTACTTGGTTAATTTATTTATAAGTATAAATGACAATCCAAGTTTTAAAATGTGACCAAAATAATAATAAATAAATTAAAACACATTAGTTTAGAATATTAATGGCATTAATTTTGACAGTTTAATTTATTTTACTTATTATTTTTTTATATGGAAAAGTATTTATTTAATTTGTATTTGCTTTCAGTTTTGATTCGTTTTTGATTAATTTACAGTATGTTAACCTGGTTTTTTTTTATTTATTTTTTTAAGGTAAACTTAACTAAATTTAAATTTGATGGAAATGACTTTTAGACTCGAACGCAATTTAAAAAATTTAGAGATTAAAAATTATTGTTTTTATTACTTTTTAATTTTATGCCATTAAAATAATAAACGAATAACGATCGTAATTGTTAAAAGTTTGTTGTTTTTAAATGATATTCGAGTCTAACTTACTTTATGTCTCTTAACATCTTTTATCTGTTATTCCTGTGTGGAATTCGGAATGAGATTAGAACAAACAATAACAAGATTTTTCATCTATACTTAAATTTAATTTTATTCATAACTTTATTAATTGTTTGCGTAGGCTTATTAAATTAGATTAAATGTTTTCTTACTTCTTTAAGTATGGAAAACATTTTTCCACGTGAACTGTTAGATTTGAATAGTGTCTAATGTATTCTTTGTTTACAGTTATATATATATATATCAAGTAAAATGTGTAAAATTTTCTTTTCTTCTTTAAAATTTTTTCAGAATATTTAATTTATATTATTGATATATTCTCGGTTATTTAAGGATTACGATCAGTTTAATCTTGTACAAAAAAACTAACTACAAATTTTATCTCCGTTACTCGCAGTGTAGTAAAGTTATGCCATTGATATAACTTTTATATATAAATTTTGTTCGGTTTTACTAATAATTAAATTATAATTATGTTAACATAATCACATAGCTGAACTAATTTATCTCGCATCTATACCCGTTTTTAAACTAGTAACGAATCGAAGAAAAAAAGTACACTTTTTTTCTTTGTACAGATAGTAAGTACTATTTGGATAATCTATAACTACTGTTGTCCATTCTGTAGCCACGTTTACTCTAACGACCTGTTATGGGATGTGTTTCTCATACAAAAACCATTTTGAAGAAAAAATGCAACTCATCTTTTACTCATCGTACGATGCTCGCTATTTTTATGGGGTGCGGGGTCTTTAGTACACCATATGGTGGCAAATGCGGCAGATGGACATCACAAAAGATTATTTACCATCAGTTTGACGTAACAATCGATGCTGTATTGTGACATTTTCCTCTGATGTATGACGTATATGTGAATAAGATAAGTGAAATATATATATATAAATATTATTTTTTTTCTTTATCCACCGTAATGTAACCGTATATTGAAACTCTCAAACAATTGTAAATAAGCAACAATGCCGTTATTCAAAATTTCTTACACTCGAAATACTGCCATTAATAAAGTTTCGCACAAATTGCTTTCGAGGGTGCATAATGGTCGCGATTTGTCTTCAAATTTCTGTACGGAAACCGTGATGAATAGATATTTTCTCTTTGATGCAGATAATTTAATCTTATTCCTTTCGCAAATTACACATTTTTGCGTCATATTTTTCTCGCAATTATTGAAAAATTGATAAACGGTGTTGTTAGAAAATGGGATATGTTCAAGCATTCAATTTATATATACAAAAAGGAAAAAAAAAGACGTAACAAATTTATTTAATTTACTACGTTT
Organism: Androctonus mauritanicus; assembly: GCA_011317285.2. Taxonomy (NCBI): domain Eukaryota; kingdom Metazoa; phylum Arthropoda; class Arachnida; order Scorpiones; family Buthidae; genus Androctonus; species Androctonus mauritanicus. The sequence continues at coordinate 8,601 of WUQG02454502.1, forward strand.
TAATAAAACAAAACGCATTATTTTGGAATTGTATTGTTCCGAATTTATTGAAATTGCTTTTATTTTATTGCTTTATAGCAGTGATAAAGAGATAGTCTAATCAGGAATATTTTATTCTGTGCAATAAATTAAAATAGCGCATAATTCTACTTATAGCTAGCCATAAAATTAAACATGAAAATTCTATTTTGACATTAACAATTAAAAACAAATATAAGATATTCGTAATATTAATAAATTTGTACATATTTAACGACAATTACTTTTATATATTTCGAACAGTATAAAAGTTTAAACATTAAATAAAAAAAATTAGGAAAGAACTACTAGACAGATGCATACAAAAATATTCTAAATACGATTAAGAGATATTTAATTATTTATGTTTTTCGTTTCAAACATTTTTATTATTTTAATAGATTTTGAGAAACAGAAAACAAGATATTTCCATAAATTATATTTATAATACATATTTTATTATTTATAAAATTATTAATATTATTATTAATGTTCGAAACTAATGCCATCTAAATTATTCAAAACTAACAGAATAATAAATGAGTTCGAAGATAAATTTCTGATTGTAGATTGTAGTTCTAAATTTTCTGTAACTGCTAGAATTAAAGATTTAAAACTTACATAAAATTTTTCGTTAACGGTATTATTTTATTCGAAAGAAAATCATGTTTTGTAGGGATTTGGGGTATTATTTTATTTTCCAGTTAAAAAAAATAAAATAAAATAAAATGAAAAATAGTTGGAGAGAAACTCATTCCCAATATCCATTTCTTCCTTGAATACTTGACCAAATATTTGTGGATCTGAATTTCTACAGAACTTCCATGATCACTGTTTATCCTTAATGCAATATATAGTTTGTCCTCGCACATTAGTCTTGCTTGTGTACATGATTATTTCTTTCTTTGTTTGTTTTCCATTTTATCTTCTTTGGTATGATTAATACATGGCATCTAAAGATATACCATGAATCGATCATAGTCTTTCAGTAATGTTTTTTTATTTATTTATGTATGCCATCTTTCAATGCCGTATTAAATTATTTAAAAGGTGAAATTCGATAAAAAAAAACTTTTTTTTTGTTTTAAAGGTGGAAGATACAGCGTGTTACGTAACGGAGAACTTCACATCCGCCACACCATCATGTCCGATTTTAAATCCTATCGTTGCGCTACTAAACATCTTCTGAGTGGAGAAATACAGATGAGCAAAACGACCGGTCGCCTTATCATAACGGGTAAGATAACAAAAATATAATATTTCTTATAAAATCTCTTTTATAATAAATAATAAAACGATATTCTCGCAGCTATAAATCATCTTCACTTCGAAACTATTAGCCTGTGTACATTTACAATTTATTATGTTCTCCTTAATTAAAACAATAAATTTATTTACGTAAAATTTGCGAGTTGACGGGCAGATATTTTTATAAAGTCCTCCAACTACTTTATCGCCGTTCTTTGGCTGTATAATAATTAATCTAAATTAACTTAATAATTAATTTAGAAATGATCCATAATTTATCCAGTTAATTAAAGCATATCCGAACTATATATATACGTATATATTTCGCATAGTGACTGAACTGTTATTAACTGTAAACTGCATAATATAAATCGTGCATCTTCTTACCTATATTATGATATTAATTTACTGATTTATTTCTCAAACTGTATAATCTTCTAGACCAGTAATTCGATTATAATTTTGTGCTAGATGCGAATTTTGACGTGTAACCTAATTCTACAATTGTACTAGCGAGTTTAAGAATTTATTTGATAAGCCAGTTTTGCCACTAATTGGTGATCGAATTTTTATATTCACAAACAACAACGCTTTTATCCGCCGAAATCTAATGAAGTCATTTCGTGTGGAGTGAGAAGTACTTTCTGACATTGGACTAACATCAGACTTGAGCTAATTACATCTGCTGCAGTAATACATCACTTGGCTGTCAAGAGAAAATGAACTATCTTCATCCGCTCTTAATAAGTTTTAAAGCAAGAAATAGTTTAACTAATAATTCTATTTGAAATATTTTATTATTAGATTCATAAATAAAATATGCGCCATATTTATATTTTAACTTTTATTCGCTTTATAAACAGTAATCAAAGTATTCCCTCCTAAATTCCGTTCAATGAATGTCAACTAAACTTTATCGTAATGGCATTAATAATTGTTAAATTTTTATATACTTTTCCAGATATATATATATTTCTTCATTTGCTAAATTTGCCATTTCTTCAGAACTTTGTTATACACTTTAAGAAAAAAATATTATTTTTTATTTTTCATCATTTTTCTTCTCTGTTCTGTTCTTATATAACAGCCGGAATATATGTCTTTCTATCTGCTAAAGTTTTGAAGAAAAAAATTCCGAAATAAATATTGGATTCTTATTTGAAGAGCAGTTAAACAAATAAATCTTTTAATTTTTAAAATTTAATCTCTTATAGTTTGAAAAAAAAATATTTTTTCGATTATCTTTAATGAGATTTAAGATGTTGCCATTATTTATTTTTTAAGAAATGAACTCATTTTAATAAATTTATCATGGCGAATATCAAATATCATTATATATATATATATTTATCTTTTTTAATTCTGGAATAAATTCCGTGAATATTTAGACATTGCAAACTTCGAATCGTTCGTAAAAAAGTTCTTTATTAAAAATTAAGAATTACATATTTAAAAAAAAAAAATTTATAGTATCTGGAATGTTTTACTTAGAATGTTTTCACCAGATCCCCAAGGCACCCATCCTCCCCGTTTATCAGATACCAGAGTCATGGTGCATGTAAAGCAAGGAAGCCCAGCAGAACTGACATGCGTTGCACAGGCTTTTCCTTTACCTACTTACAGGTAAGTCAACTGATTTAATTAAAAATTTGCATAATAAATGACTCCCACGTATTGTTTTTGTAAAAGTTTCTCATTTTTAACTTTTCTGCCTCTTTTAATAAGCTTAAGTAATTTTTAAAATTAGAAAAATTCATTTGCGCTTTCATTTTCCGAGTGCGGTATTTCAATAAATTATAGAGTTTAAATTATAATTAATTTATAACAAAAATAAAAGAGTTTATTATCTGTTGCCATATATAAAACGATCTTTTGTAGTATACTTTCTATTGATTTTGTATTCGAGAAATTTAACGGGGAGGGGCAAGAAGAAGAAGAAAAAAAAAAGAAACAAAGTACCGCGCATAAAATTTTTAATACGGCAAAGAGTAAAAGGTATATTCTTAAATATAATTTACGAGTAAAACTGTCCGAGATTTCAATATGCCAAAGGGAAAACACGTTGTAAGAACATGGGAAATTAGGTATGGATCTAAATTCCCCGGATAGCTGTATTTTGAAGGTAATTACTTGTAGGAATTTCTACCATCTCGTACTGTACCTGGAAAGATGCAGAGTTCTGAGTCGATGTAATTTGCCGTAAAACTCTTTATGAGTCAATCTGATAGAAGAGAAACGTGGTTAGTCATCATGAACCCCTTTTACTCTATTACCTTACCGTAGGAGGAAAGTAAGAGAAGGAAAAAAAACAACCAAATAGAGCTGTTAATTACAGGAAATTGTAATTACAGTAGTCTGTCCTCTTTCGATGTTAGTAATCAGATTAAAGAAATTATTTTTGTTGTGTAGTTGTTTCAATTTTAACCTATTTCTCGACAATCTTTCTAATTTTTTTTTATGATCTTTAATTAAGAAGAAAATTGATCCGCAAACAGAATGGTCTCGGATAAATTTCTATTTTTAGTTTTGTAATAATGCTACTGCAAAAATAAAATAATACCATAGTTTATGCCACGCTATATATATACGGTATTTTATTAGACGAAAAAATTAATTAAAACATTTGAAATTTTTCAAAGTTTACACGGCAAACTTTATCAAGATCGTATTAAACGTGGTAGTTTCCTATATTAATTTTTTTTTTTTTTTTACCAGATGGTATAAGAAAATCAAAAGTCGGCTCATACCGATCGAGCAAAGAGTAGGATTATTAGTTGCGAGTGGATCACTCTACTTTCAGCAAACCAATATCAGAGATAGCGGTATTTATATTTGTATAGTCAATAATAGCGCAGGAGAAAAAAGATTGGAGAGTACACTTACTGTTACAGGTAAGGATTGTTTCGTAGACAGTTCGTATTGTATACAAGATGACGAAAAATAATTTTCATATTTACTACCTTCATCGAGTTAATCACGAAACAGAATTTATATTTTTTTAATTATTTTAAAAAAACTTAAGCGTAATTATTCGTTACCTTTACCATCTTTTTTTATATAACTTACATGAAAATTCTTCAGCTGATACGTTAAAAAGTTGGATTAACTATTTTAGAGACATGACAGGCAATAAATTTGAAACAAATTTTTAAGGAGAGGATTTTGTAAAAGTAATGGTTTCTAGTTTCCTATATATCACGTAGATTTCGAATTTTTTTTATATATTTATTCCTCGACTGTTAGAAAAAATTGAGATTAAAAAGCGAGAAATGATATCTTCAATACACATCTGCCAAAATAAAGTTTTGTTAAGTAAAAATTCCTTTAAAAAATAATTTGGAAGCAAACAAAAGTATATAGGCCTATATAAAAAAATTCTGATGGTGTCAATGAGTAGAATAAATAAAATATTTCCATAATTATGTTAGAAACTATTTGGTTATGAAAATATTTCAACTACTTACATGTGAAATGAAATCTAGATCCATTGTTGCGTGTTCCATCATACGATTAAGTATTATAAAAAAAAAAAATAAATAATTTTATCGAATTTGGGAAAATTTAATTTAAATTCCATACATTTTATCGGAAATTCTGACTTTTTTTTTTTTAAGTTTAATTCGCATGATTAAAAATTCATTTATTTAACTTCGATTTCGAGATAATTTATTTGTTATAAAATAGAAAATCTTCACCATTTTTTCGCCATACGAACGTTTTCCTGGGAAGATTCAATACCATTCGAGAATTTCGAATTAATTTGGCAATAAAGATTAAAATTAAATAACAACGAAAGATCTTTCTTCCCAATCTTTCGCTTTATCATTAAATCTTCGCATTTGTGCGTGAAAATGTTAATTTTATTTCGATTAACGCTCGAACGCATTAATCACATTGAAATTTCCCAATGTTAACCAGATTTAAGAATATATCAGAATCGCAAATCTTTAAATATAACTTAATTTTAGCATAACTAAACTTAAAATTCAAAAATTTGATAGTATATTTCGTTTTGCAAATGTTTAAATTTAAGTAATATTTCGTGAAAAAACAAATATTTTTATATATAATTTATTCAGAAACGAAGAAATTTTTATTCTTGAAATTTGCAACTGGTATGCAATTCTTCTAATTTTTTTAATTATAATTACACACGTATACAGACCTAGATTTTTAATTTTATATTCACAAGTTCTTTCCATTCTTTAAATACATATATCCAAATAAAATATTTTTGTTAAACACATCCAAATCTCATTATCATTGTCTGGAAATGAACAGACAAATAAATAACAGTTGAACATTTCCCCCCAGTTTCTTTGACTTCAACTTACGTTTGTTCTCTACAACTTTTTCATTTCCTAAAGGAATTCTTCTTCTTTTTTTTCCTGTAGTAGTTTTTTTAATTTATTTTTGTTGTACTTGCTATTAGTTTCCTTAATTTTTATTAGTTTTTGAACTAAAGTAATTCACTAGACTTAAAAAAAGTGCATTGTATACTCCAAAATAACTTCATTCAGAATTAAAGAATAGATTCCTGACAAATTTTAAAAATTATGAGAATTTTTTTACATTGTTTTGTTAATTTGTTTTCTTTTTTATTGTGTTTTTTTTTTACTCCCATTCTCTCAAAAATGTGAATTTTTTTTTGTTTTGTTTTGTAATTTAATTTTAATGAACTTTTAATAAATAAATTATAATTCTCTTTTAAAATTTGAAAATATTGTAAATAAAAAAAATAATTTTAATGATAAATAATTGAATTAAATGGTATATAATTGCGACGGTCTTGTTTTACTTACCTTTACAGCATCCAGCATCAGTATAAGATTGATGCGGTACGTAATTATGATCTAGACAATAACATAACTATTAAATTAAATTGTTAAATCAATTTGTTAGTTATGTTATCGGAAACATGACCGTTTAATTAAACCCAATAATTTTTTTCTGTACCATAAATAAGCTAAAGTTTTCATGGAACTATTTTGATTTCCTTTTTTAATCATAAATTACGCTTCAACAAGTATCCGTCGTGTTTGTTTAACGATTTCTGAATATGCTAATGTTTTTTAGCAAAACGAAAAATTTTAATATCTTAACAACTCTTAAAGCTTTCCCACTTCACATTCTCGAACGAGAAAGCTTGAGAATGTGAATGGTAAAGCTTAAAAGTTGTTAAATTTTTCCTTACATTCTACGCCTTTCCAGAACGATTTCCCATTCTATTATATTGAGAAGCCAATCACATTTTTATTCGATGGCTTTTCAAACTTGGTAGATCTATCTCATTTCTACTCGAGAAAAACAAAATTTCATACCTGGTCAATTAAACTATCGCTCAACTGTCTTCGAAAATTCTCTATTGATCGCGACTCAATATAATTCGAATGATTAATATACAAAATGCAATAAATTAAACTTGAATTATAATATTACATAGTCACAAACATTCTGTTACAAATATTTAATGATATTTTCGGTTCCTTTCTCTTATTATACCTTAGAATGGAACTTTTTCTCTCCTCTTTTCAATCATTATAGATATTAAAATCTTTCTTAAATTTTATTCTTGACGATCTTCCATCTTATCTGTTAATCTTCCTCAGCATTATATATTATCTAATATGAATCAGCAAAGTATATCGATTCTTACGCAATTTCAATAAATATATTCTTATTTTAATTAAAAATTTCATTTAAAACATTATTTTCTTCGTTTCAATAACCTATTCATTTTGTTTTTTCGATTCCCGACATTTAGAACATCTTCTCTTCGTCATAAGTTTGTTACTAAAAGCAAAATTCATCAGAAAATATAATCTCGATTATATAATTTCATCACTCGAGATCGGCTCCACTAATATTTTCGGCTTTATCTACAGCATTGCTAATTTACTAATGGAACACGCTGCATTCGATCAGTTATGAACTCTTCATATAAATCTCCCCAAATTTTTTGCAGATCTGTTGTGCTACTGGAATTTTCGTAATCAGCATCCTATCACAAACATTATATCATCTAATGTCGAAGTTCTTCCTGTTCCAATAGACGCTACTTCGCCCTAAACAACCTGCATTACTTTTGATCATACTTCGTCTTCTGGATATTCTGATAACTCTGATAGCATCGAGACCTCTTGTAATCATTCAGATAAATCATACGCATTATAGCTGTGTGTACTATATATATATTTACATATACGCAATTATTTAATACTGTACTGAAATCATGATTTTAAATTTTAGATAACTTTGATGGATAATTTATTCTTGATGAAATTTTAGCACATTATTATAATGTAACCATAATGTATATATATATGTACACACACACATTAAATTACATTACATTAAATCATACGTGTGTATGTTGGCTATATTATTTAAAATTTAAAGCGTAACTGCCAGTAGATTTAAATTTTGATAAATATATAGACATTATGTTAAAATGTAGATAAAGCATTCGATATATAATATAGGAATTTTTTAATTGTTTCAATCTGCGAGTGATTGATAACACGAGAAACCATTTCTCATATCACACATTATTCTATCATCCAATTTAATTTTTTTACAGATAAAACTCTTATCAAAAGAACGTCTCATAGTTATGTCCAAAATTGATTATTTATCCCATTAATAAAATTTAATTTCCCAAAAATTGCTAGTAATATTTGTCATAAAAAATTTTCCTCTTAATCATTCGAGAAATTTTTATTCTTCGAATAATTTCAATCCTAAATTACGCGAAAATTTTTCTATTGTTTCAAAGAATAAATGCAAAAACGGTCAAAAAATAAATAAATAAATGAAGTAAAAATCAGTAAAAATTATTTATTTAAAATAATTCAGAATTATTACAAATTTAAGCTTTTTAAATAATTCAATGGTTTGCGAGTTATTAAAAATTAATTAAATTACTTAAAATATATGGTAAATTAGAATTTATTGGTGCATTTTAAATAACGTAGATTAGGCAATTGATAAAATATCTAGTTTGGCCATGCATAATTTATAGTTAATACTACTTATCAGACAGTTAACTAAAAATTTATGAAACACTTAGCACCACTGAAGGCGGAAATCCAACCAAAAAGAATAGTGGTCGATTCTGACAAATCAGTGACTCTGACTTGCAACGTATCTGGGTATCCGGTTGAAGGTATCACCTGGTTGAAGGACCAAAAACCTCTCATGACCAATGGAGGAAAGGTCAGGCTGGTATCTAGAGAAGTTTTGAGAATAAATGCCGTAGGAAGAGAAGATAAAGGCATCTATCAGTGTTACGCCAGAAACGGAGAAGATTCTGCTCAAGCTGCCACAGAACTCGCTCTGGGAGGTAAAAATTATTTAATTATTAAATTTTACTACAGGTAAATTTTAACCCGCTCAACTCTTACACGATGCGATTAAAAGTCATCCATATCTGAATTATAAAATACTACTTTTTCACAGTTAATAGTTTCGTGGTTTTTAGCAATTAAAAAAATATTGATGAGAGTTTAGCGAGTTCATTCGACTCTTAACAGATTAATAATAGACTAAAGTTAAAAGAATTCGTATCAAAAATTAAAAAAATATTATATTTATTAAATTGAATAATGATTAATAAAAGGTTGATTAAGCGATACGATTTCTAGATATCGAGAAACAGAAACTGCAAAATTTCATTTCGAAATATTCAAAATTTGACGAAATCCGAGAAATTATCACGTAGATAAAATTAAATAAAACTCATTTAATTGTATCAAATTTCACTTATAGTTATCAAAATTATAAACGGTCCAAAACAATTTATGAAAAATGATAATATTTCTCGAAACGATTTATAATTCTTTACACGATCCACTTAAGAATCCATTTTCTTTAATAATTTTTTTAAAGAAATTTTAAAAATTTAAATTAATTTCCACAAAAAAAAAAACATATTTTGTTAAATTATGATTAGTATTATATGCTAATTTTTTAAATAACTTTAACTAAGATAATGGTCGAATTAATCCGGAAAATTGCTTCTAATTTAATAAATCTCGCTACTTATCACGATTTCTTTTGGTGATAGCGATTCTTAAATGTTTTCATTACATATGTATAGCTAACTGCATCAAATATTTTATTTATCTACCTCATTTTAATGTTTCCACAGATAATTCCTATTAATCCTTGTTATCGTGAAGAAACGATTTTTTTTTTTTTTTTTGCTTGTCCATAATAGAAAAGCTAATAATTTATAAATAAAAAAACAAAATATTCACCAAACTTATTTTTGGATTCATTCGTAGATCCATTTTATATACGCCATACATTTAAAATATGTTTTTTTTTTAATATTAATTTTCTTCAATATTAAATATGTAAACATAATTTAATTATGTTACCACGTAACTTTAGATAAAGCTAATTTATTAACCTATATCATTCTCGATTTTGTCTAAACCGTAAATTAATCAATGTAAGTAAAATAATAAAATTTTATATATATACACGCAACTTTTATTATCCAATTTCTGGAAATAAATAAATTATTTATAATACAAAAATATACTGAAGAAATGTCATTAGTCTGATCTCGAATTTTAGTTTTTCGTCGAATACAAGAAGAAATTTTTCATTATTTCTTTAAGAAAAGACGATTAAAATTAAAAAAAAAAAATAGCTACTCGTATTTACTATAAATTATAATAAATGTCAAAAAGATAAATTAGTTAAAAAAGTATTTTTTCGCCTTAAAAAAAAAATAAAAAATAAAATCGGTAAAATAAAGAAAATTGTTAATTGTATTCCTCGGCTTTAATATTCAATTAATTAAACTTAACGATAATTAAAAAATTGATCGAATTTTAGTAAGTTGTTTTAATTATTACTTAACAAACGTATTTAATCGTTTTATATACGATTTTAAGTAACTTTTAAAGCTTTTGTATATGTTTAAAATTTTTTTAAATATGTAAACAAAATATATAATGCAAATTTAAAGATTGGATTCAAATTTATGTTTAAAAATTCATTTTCTTAAATATTGTGATGGAAATGATGTTTGGTTTAATGTTTTTAACTACGATATTCATAGAAAAACGATTTAATCGATTTTTAACATTAAAAAATCGGCAGAAATATTTCGAGATTTTTAAGAATTTCGGAGTTTAAATTTTATACGATTATGTTTACATCATCAAAAATTAAAAAAAAGTAAATAGAGTTATATTTTAATTAGTAAATTAAAAAATGATATTTGCATATTTTCGAGATTACGCGTTTAATTAAAGCGTTTTTTTTTTCCTGGTTAGAAACTAGTCCAGTGTTTCTAGATACGTTCATCGACAGAACCACGCAACCTGGTCCAACAGTGTCTCTACAATGCGTGGCTACAGGAACTCCACTTCCTCAAATAACATGGACGTTGGATGGATATCCCGTTCCAGATAACGATAGAGTACGTGTCGGAGATTACGTCAGTAGAAGCGGGAATGTTGTAAGTCATGTAAATATCAGCAGCGTTAGAGTAGAAGACGGAGGTCATTACGTATGTACCGCAGCGAATGAAGTTGGTGATTTACGGCATACTGGTCGTTTGAATGTATACGGGCCCCCGCATATTAGAACCATGACAGATATATCAGTTGTAGCTGGAGAAAATATGGTGGTGCAATGCAGAGTAGCTGGTTATCCAATTTCTCACATAACGTGGGAGAAAGGTCAGATTAAAATTGAATTCCGTTTTAATATATCGATATTTTACCATTATTAGAAAATTTATACGTAAAATTTGTCTCCACTAAAAAAAACAGATGGAAGAAGACTGCCGACTAATAGAAGACAACAAGTGTTTCCAAATGGTACACTTTTGGTGGAAGATGTACAGCGAGCCGAAGATGAAGGTTCTTATTCTTGTATGGCTCAGAATGCAGAAGGGGCAACTGCGGAAGGAGGAATGAAAATCCATGTAAAAGGTATTTTCCAATAGAACATCAAAGGCAAATTTCAATTCTCTGAGGAGAAGACAGTGCTTTTTGTAAACTTTGGTTTTTTGATGTTTCTCAAATGCACTTTTTTCTCGTTTTTACTTCTTTTAGTCAGTATAAGAATCGAAATAATATTTGTAATTGTAAAGTATGAATAAAACATTCTTTTGAAATCATTTTTTATGAATAAATAAGCAAAAATATCGTTTTTTTTTTTTTTTTAAACTATCAGTTTAATTTTTACAGTTATGTAAAATTAAATTATCAAAAATTATTAAATTAATGAAATTTTTGTTTTTACATAGAAAACAATTTCGAAGTTATCATAGTATATTTAATACAAATTTTTTCATAAGATTAATTTTTATTATAAATAACTTTCGATCGAAAAATCGAATGAAGTTTAATATTTTTTTTTTTTTTTTTCATAAATAGCATTAGAGAGAGAATACTTGTGAGAAATATTAATTCGAAAGATTATCATTTATGTTGATCTAATCGAGGATTATAATTTAATTCCGATTCAAAAATTCTTCCTTTCGTATAATTAATATTTCCTAAGACGATATAAACTTGTTTTTAAAAAGTTATAAATAATTCGAAATTTTTTTATTACTCATATATTCAAATGTTTTAACGAGTTTTATATAAATCGAATTAACTGACAATAAAATAAGTTTATATATTTAAAATACCAACAAATGCGTTTCTTTCATATCTAGAGAAACCGCTCATCTTTCCTTTCACTTTTCCTCCTGAGACTCAGAAAGAAGGAATGAAAATTCGAGTTGTTTGCACAGTAGCCTCTGGAGATCCCCCTTTCACTATTACTTGGTTAAAGGACAATGAACGTATATCCATGCAAGAAGACGTTACCATCACCGTCTTAGGAGAAGACTTCAGTTCTCTTACCATAGAAAATGCTACACCGAAACATAATGGTCGATACACTTGCGTGGTTAAAAATGAAGCTGCCGTTGTTAATTATACAGCTACTTTAACCGTACACGGTTTGTATCATTGGTAAAAATAAAATTTACGAAAGTAATATCATTATTTATAAAATTTTTCTGGTGTAGTTCCTGCCAGATGGCGAATTCAACCTTCGGATGCTAGCGTTTTGGTAGGAAGAAGCGTAACTCTCGATTGTCAAGCTGAAGGATATCCGCAACCACAAATTCGATGGGAAAAAGCAGTCGGTAAGTTTTCGTTACTTTCTTCCTGATCGAGTTACCTAATGATTTTTGATGAAACTGTTTTATATTTCTAGGTACAACTGCTCGAGATTATCGACCGATAAGTACCAGTTATCACTATCAAATATTCGAAAACGGATCACTAACAATTCAGGATGTGGCTCGCGATGATGCTGGCTATTATTTATGTCAGGCAACCAACGGAATTGGATCAGAACTGAGTAGTGTGATTAGCTTGAGTGTTCATGGTACGTTTCCATAATCGAATTTTCACTTTCTTTCCTGAATAAAAATCATTTTCGCTAAATTGGATTAAAACTTCATATTTTAGTATTAATTCGCCTTTTTTTTTTATTCTATCCTACGTTACTGTAGCTACATATTTTATCAGGACAGATTTATTACGAAATTTTTATTATTTTAATTGATAAATTTAAACGAATTTTCTTAAATTCTATCGATTTTCGGTTTTTTATTTCATGTTAAAAAAACTTAAAATGGAAAATTGAGTAATCAATTTGAATGCAGATATGTAGGAATTTAATATTTTTCTTTTTGTCGATATATTTTTTCCCCTTAAATCTGAATAATTTTAATATAGCGAAAGTTATAAAGTTGATCATCTTTTAAATCGAGTACTTGAAAAAGTTGGCAGTTTTTTTTATGGATACTTCGAAGATTTATTCTTGTATACGTCGCTGAACTTTTTCTGGATTATCTCTTAACTCGAACGTTATTCATCGAAACGGTACTGGTATAAATTTCTCGAGATTTGCATAAGTTTTCTTCGAGTATCTACGTAAATAACAATATTTAAATTTACTTTAATAGTCAAACAGTTTATTAAAATTTTATCTCTTAGTTACTCGTACATAAAATGTATAAAAAAAATTATTTTATTTTTATTAATTTCTTTCGTCTAGTGAAAAATATCTCAGTGATATTTAATATATGGTTCTGTTAAAAAGCTATATTTACTATGTAAAAATTTGAAGAAATATTTACATAAATTTGTCAACATCCGTGCTTTAATTTTGATTAAATTATAAAATTTGAAATTATTATCAACAATTAAAAAAATTTTTCTTGGTACAAACAGATTTATCAACGTGCTAAAAATGTTTAAAAATAAAATTTAATATATAAAGAAAAATTCATAATCTAGAAATAGCCTGCAGCTTCCTGCAATTTTTAAGTTTTAAAATTTTTTATGTTCAAATTATTTAATAAATATTGTCACGAGATTCGAGACAATCAAATTCAAGCACATTTTTTTTCCCCCTCCAGGATGATGGATTAAAATATATCATCGATCACTAGGCATACATGGTTTCAGATTGATATTTATCTACAAACCCCAAAGAGTAATTAAAGAAAAAAAAATTCTTTCTTGGATTAAACATACCGAAATAACAGCTATTTATTTATTTATTTAATTTTTTTTATTTAGAAGATTAATTTACCTAATTTTCTAGATCATTTATTCTAGCTTACCAGACTGCATCTTTTAACTATTACTCGCAAATTTACTTTTACCAGTGATAAATATGCCTGTATAATTAATCCTATTTTTATCTCTGCTTTTCTTACTCTTCTTTTTTTTAGTTACAAAAAAAATTATATTTAATAAATATGAAAAAAAGATAGAAAAATTGCAGTAAAATTTTTTATTACAAAATCGCGTTTTTAAATAATAAAAAAATTATATAATTTATAAGAGGATTACGCATTATGTGTGGGCCTAGTTTTAAAGATTAATGTATATAAAATAGATAAATTTTAATTTTCGAAAATTATTTTCTATTGTTCGAAGAATATTTTGAAGATAATAAAATTGTGATGAAAAAATATTGTTTAAAGTTATCCATAGCGACGGTTTTTCTAAAGTTTGATTTGTAGCGGAATGGTTGCACAGCTTGATTTCATTATACGCTTAAATATTAAACTTGACCATCTATAACCCAGTTAACTCTAAATCTTGTTATCAGATCTTCCTGAAAACTATAAGAAACAAGAAAATTGTATTATAGTCAGGCAAAAGTCATCTCAAACAGATTCTAACTACCACTACTTCCTTACTATCAATAACAAATATCATAAAGTCAGTTTCTATATCCCAAACCAATAATTTTTAACAATGTCACATACAGTTTCCAGTACTCTTCTATTCCTGCTTACATTTTTTTTGTGTCTTAAATTTATTACAGTTTTTTATCAGAAAAATTCGTTTTGCATAAAATCTAGTTATCTCTCTTCAGTAGATTTAACAAGCGTGCATAAATGGGTCAATAGAGAGCGAAAAAATTATTATATAGATAATCCAATGCAAAAAAAATTAAACTCAAACGTAGATCTATAGCTATGTGAATAAAATTAAAAATTTCGATCATGCAAACCGAAGTTTTAACTTTATGAGATTGATTTTTTTTTTCGTAATTGTTTTATGTGGTACAGATTTATAATAAATCCCGAAGTTTCTTTCGATATAAGAAAGTACGTAACTAGTTATATAGCATTTCTTTATATCGGATTGCGTCATTTCTTCTTGAACTGTAGAAACTCGAGTAATCAGAGTGGTTCTCATCGTTCGTGGATTCTCTTCGAAACCCAAAAGTCATTAAATTGGATCACCCAAGACAGAACCATACACCTATCCTATAAGAAGGCGATTAAAGTAAAAAAAAAAAACTTCAATTCTTACCTATTTTCTGTTCAATTTACTGTTATAAAAATAGAATGTACTGAATTTTAAACGCGTGAAAGTCATCAGAAACAGTTATAAATTAGTAAAGTACTTAACAGAAGGCATAATTTTGGAAAACTTAAGATGTCGGCGGGTGCTATCATTTTATAAGATTACGTGAATAATAAATGCTGAAAAATCTTTAAAAAAGTAATAATAGAAGTGAAATATTTATTACTTTTCTATAAACATTTTCTTCGTAATATATTTGAAACAGATCTTAAGTAATGATGAAATTTTTCTTAAATTTAAAATATTAATAATAAAACTAAATAAATTTCTATTTCTTAACTCGCTTAGAATATATATTTAACATTAATTCTCTATTCCATTCAAAAAGCACAGTGATTCAATCATATTTTGGAGGGAACGAGTAAAAAATCGATTTAATGGAAAAAATGAATCCCCGAACATTCTTTGTAATATGAAACTTTTTAGACATGATTTCTATCAAGCATCCAATTCATTAATCTACTGCTTAAATCTTAGGGTGTTTACTATTTCCAACCTTGTTGTTCGTGACTTTGTTCCGTTAGCACTTAGTATAATAAAACCAAATAAAATATTCAACGTCCTTTTCCTCCCAAACGTGGTCCTATCGGTATAGATGGAACTTTTCTTATTCGTAAAAATTGCATTAGATATATATTATCGCATAAAAATAGTTGAAAAAAAATAATAAAAAATATTTATAACAGTAAACATCGCACATTTATTTTAACATTTTTATTAGCCCATAATTTAATTAAAAAAGTGTATAATTAACGTTATTTTTTCTTTATATTTTCATAAAAAAAATCTTGAAAATAATTTTAATTAAAATATTTATGATGATAATTATAATTTTAATTAGAATCACCGAGATTTGAAACCAAATTCCAAACGCAGATGGTGAAGAAGAAGGAGGATGTTACCATGACATGTTCGGTGACCGGTGATCCACCTTTAACTATTTCTTGGACTAGAGACAAACAAGCTTTGATTATTGAAAACGATCCCAGGTAATAATTATTTATAAACACATATATCGTGAAATTATAAAACTATTACAGCACGAATGTTTGGCATTCATAATTTTAACTAAACTCTATGCTGAGCCATTTAGAAGTTTTTAAGAGCTCTGTCTTAAAACACATTTTTCCTTTGATGTTATATGAAAAACTAGAATTTTTAAAGAAAATATTTGTGTATTTATTAGTTACTGTTTAAAAATTTCACGAAAATCGTGCGATTAACTTAACACCGGATTTCAGCGGGTTACACTTACAATCCTATATATTTTGGTACACATAACGCTTAAACAGCGATTTAAGATTCCAAATAAGTTTAATTTTAAAATAATTTGCCATTTTTTAAGATTTTTCCTAAGTTTACATCGAGTTACAAAGAAAAAACGCGTTAACGAGTTTCTAGTTTTTTTTAATACATATATGTCAAAATGAAAGAATATATGCAAATCATCTAATAATAACATTAATTTTTTTAGTCGTTCACCAAGAAAATAAATCGTTAGTTAATCTGAAATATTAATAAAAGTAAAATATTACTTAATTATTCCGAATTTGGATTATTAATCATTCTTAATGAAAATCTTTAAACGTACGAAACAATGTAATTAATTAATCTCTTCAAAATTTTATTAATACACGAGCTTTAATGCTAACTGATCGCATCTTAATTAATAAATAATGTATCGAGCTTTATTTTTCTAACAGTAAAAAAAAAAAAAAAATAACAATAATAATCTTCGTGTAATTAGAGTGAAAGTAACGTGTCGTTTTTATTATTTATCGAAATGTTAAAGAGTATTAATAAAAATTATTATATCATAAGTTATTTTTTTTTTTAAATGATATTTCTAAACTGTATTTTTTTAAGAAGAGAAAGGTAAATATTTATTTAGAGAAAAACTAGATTTTTTATCGCGCATGAACTTTTAAACAACAAAAAAAAAAAAGTGATGATATTAAAAGCCGTAAATAGAACGAAAAAGCATGTTTTCTGTAAATGTTCCGATAGAATTAGTTTTATAAAAATAAAATAAAATCGTGTTTTCGAGTAAAGATTTAAAAGTGGTTATTGCCTAAAGCTTCTCTTTAATGGTTCTCTAAACTTTGAATTTAACTTTTTACCAATACGAGTACGTATGGCAAGAGTTTTTTATTTTTATTTTTGTTTTTATCAGTGAGCGCTATTCATGAACAGAAGATGTATTGAGCTAAATACTGTAATCTTTCCGTTCCGAAGCATTTACGACAAATTCATTTATACAAGGATGGAAAATTTGTTACAATCCTGTAATTCCAACGCGTCACTAGGATAGGTTTTCATTTACTCGATTTAATTTGATTTATCGCAATTTATAAATTGAAACTTCGAGTTTTTCTCTCTCAGAAAAGAATTTATTTTTAGAATTTAAACTTGTTTAGCCAACAGGAATAAATATTTAAAAAACTTTGTGTATCTTTGTTCCTTACACTTTCTTGAATTTCTCTATTTAGGTGAAATGTAATATTGCCTTTGTTAATAAGATAATGAATTTTCTAACGAGAGATAATTTAGGAATTTCTCGTATAGAATGTGAGATAAACAGAGAAGAATTTCTGATTATAGGATCTACCTCTCAGTGAAACAATTATTTTTATCATTGCATCGTAAGCAAAATCATTATCTGAACCTTATATAGAATGGTTTTTGCTTATCGCAGAAACCATTCTGTATAAGGTTCAGATAACCATTTTAAGTGTTTTTTGTAAAAAAATAATCTCGTGCAATTATTTTTTCGTCTTTCTACCAAAATATGTCAAAAGCAAACTTTGCAAATATTCAGATTTTAAGGGATAATTCCTTATTAGCTAAATTTTAGGTATTGTTCTTAATTATTCAGTTTATACGCTTACTAATGATGTCATTACGAGATAGCCGATGATATTTCTGAAACTATCTCATTTAAATGATGATATACTCATTCGAAAAATATTTTCTATGAATGATCTAGACTTATCATTGATTAAATTTTTTATCTATATATATTTTTTATTATTTTGTAAGTATGTAAATAGAAAATATTCACACGCTTACATTTTAAGATATTTTTATATTTTCTACATTAAATTACATAATGTTATAAATATATATTTCAGTTCACATGAATTTTTTTCTAGATTATTCACAGAAAAATAAGAAATAAATTTTTTTGTTATTATTTTATACTATCAAATAACAGAAAATATCTTAATATGGAGAGATCGCTACACTCTCTGTTATAAAAATGATCGAGTTTTAATAAAGATTTGAATCTAATAAAGTCATTAAAAATTAATATTTTATATAATTTAAATTATATAAAGAAATATATCACTATAAATCTGATAGAAGACACGCATCTTCCGAATTTAAACAGATAATACATGATTGAAATTCGATAGATTAATACGTGATTGAAAGTCAATATAATTATCTTCTTTGTGTTTAAAGATTTGTTTATCGATAAACAAGAGGAAAAAGAGAGAAAATAAGAAATTCCCCACAGAATAAACTTCTATTAGTGTGTCAATTAGTGCAGAAAATAAAGTTCATCTCGCTTCAGTTCTATACAAAGAAAAAAAAATTTGATTAGAAATGACAAACAACATTAAACAAGTATTGTACTGCATTTATATCATAACATTATAATTATAGACCAAATCAGAATTAAAAAAAGTATGAACAAAATGAGTCTGTCATTGAAACTGTTACGAAAAGGTTATTTTAGCCATTAAAACCACATATACAACATCTAAATTATACTGTAGAAAGATGGAGAATGTTGGACAAATTTTAAGGAATTCGTCATTTTAATATTCTTGTAAATATTCAAAATTATCTTTGAATGCGGATAAAAATATTTCAAAATGATTCCAGACTCGTGAATTTGCAAGTAAAATAAAAATAAAATTTAACTACAGTATTTGTGATGATAATTTAAACTCATTGGTTAATGTGTATGCAACATTACTAACTTGTAAGTAATCATTAACCCGATGTAAAGAAATATGATTTGCAATATTGAAGAGATTATTTTTATGTTAAAATCTAAATGCTTATATCTATTTGGAGAACTTAAGCTTAGCTAGCTTAACAGCATTCTGATATAAAATTTTCCTCCTTTTCAAATCGGAAATAATTCGAACAGTAATGATCTGAAAATAATAAAACAAGGATTAAGAAATTCAATAAATATATATCCGGTAGAGTCGTGTGGAAACAGGAATCATGTAAGACATTTTTCAAAGTAGCTGGAATTATTCTAAGTACACTGTCTGCTACGTGGTTGAATTTTTCATTTGTAGCAATTGACTACGTGGCTTGATTTCATTACACACTAGCTGAATCATCAGGCTTTGCATGGGTTTCAGTAATGAAAATGGCTAATAATAAAAATGTGTACGGGTTTATAGTAATGGTTTATGTTACTCTCTCGCAATAAGTCTTTACTCTATGTCTTGAATAATTAATCAAACAGATGAATTTTTTTTTTCTGATCAAAAAAAAAATGACGCTTCGCATGTCGCACGCGCCGGGCAGCGCGATAAAGAAATATATACACTACAGCATTAATATTCAATAACACCTCGTGCATAATAGTGACATCACGTAAATGAATGAACATTTTTAATATTTAAATAACCGTCCTTAGATTTTTCTCAGTATGAATATAAAATTTCATGTCTCTGAGTTTCATCTATTAAAAATTTGATCTGAAAGACAAATAAAATTCGAATGGATTTCAGATAAGTTGGTTGGAATTTATTTAATTAAATGATTCTAATAAAATACTGTTAGCAACACGAAAAAACATGGCAATAAAATACAATCTCTTTTGATTCTAACAGTGGACATGAATTATTTCTTCACTTAAAGAAGTCAGAGAATATACTTCATTACTCGCCAGCTAAACAATGTCCTATTTGGTGTATTAACTCACCCACCCACTGTTCAATATTGACCCACTTTTCTTATTCTTACCTTCTGGAATGTTTCTTAGATTTCGGAGGTAATTCTTTTCCTCCGGATAAGTCATGATTGCAGCTTTCGCTAAGCGCTATCAAGTAGATCTTGAGGAATATAGGCAACAAGTTAATAAGACGATAATTTTCCTGTTGATTTCGATCACTTTCTTCCATAAATTACGATCAAAATCACTTCCCTTCCAATCTAAATTATTCTCTGTCGAATTAAAATAGTCCATCAGAATTGGAAAATCCGATAACGGAAGAAATTTAAAATAATCAAGATAGTTCATTCTCTCCTGTCTAATTATCAGTAATAGGTCTGGCAAGAATTAAAGATAATTAAGAGCATTGATAATCTGTCTGTCAAAGATTTTCATCCCAATCTTTCATGTAACGTATATCTGTCTTTAACACCAAAACATCATCCGAATGTATAAAAAAGTTATATCAGGAATCTAGTTCGATAACATAATGATCATGCCGAATATTATTTACCACTGACCAAAACATTCCATTCACATACAGTCGTATTCTTTTCTTGGCTGATATTAATGTTTGTAAGCCTTTAATTTTAATGTTATTCAAATATTTTCACGAAAAAATATGTATTTTTTCAAAAATTATGAAAATGATTTAATTGTAATAATTAAATTTTAAAAAAACTTATAAAAAATTTTCGTACCTTCAGCTATAATAATAGTAATAATAAAATTATTATTAATTTTTTAAAACAACTTAAAATTATACATTCATGTTCGCGTTATATATTTATTTATTCAATAATCTATCACTATAGACATCTAAATCAAAATCAGCTCATCAAACAAGAATTGAATACATAGAAATGTTGAATTTTATAGGAAAATATATACGAAATACAATATAAAACAAAAAAAAAATAATAATATTTTTTATGAAAAAAGAAAACAATACTTCATTAGAAATATGAAAAAAATTTTTTTAATGTCCTTTCAAAGAAATGCCACCAAATTTCGAAAGGGTAAACTCGTATGGCTATTTATAAATTCCTTAAATAGCAAAATATACTTTTTGCTATTCGTTTCACATAAATATTTTAAAAATATCAGTTTGAATATTAGATTTTATATTACTTTTCGTGGTATGCGGGATGTCTCCGAGGCTCAATAACTTTTTTTTCTTTAAAAGGATATCAATATCACCTTATACAACCAAATATTTAAGAATGCGGGAAACAAGTACACTATTACAAAAGAATAATAAAATTTGTTGGAGAGTTATATGATATAATTTTATTTATATATATATATATATTAAATCTGTTGTACAATATATCTTATTAAATTGAATATTTTATGTTTTATTTGTTGTAACTTATTACAGTGCCGAAGAATCGACGATTAAAAATACATATAGTTCAATTTAAAATAATTCTATTTTTCGAAAATAGAACACATCATTTATTTAATATAATTGAATAATGTTTGTTGGTGTAATACAATTGTACACTAATAAAATGATGATTATTTTGTTGTTCCATCCAGTCGAAACAAAATATGTTGTCTTATTTTCGTTGTACTTCTTCTAGGCCATGCAGTGTTTGTCCTTTTTTGTATACGATGTTCTCTTCGTGTTGTAGAATTGCCAAAATTCTTCAAAAACTGTTTCTTTTAATTTGGTGATTTATTGCGGATATATATTTGAGTTATATCCTTCGAAGTATTTTGGCTGATATTCATATTTTGTATTCATATTCCTAATGCCCGCCATCTCTTAACTGTAGCCAACACTTTGTAGCTAAATTTAATTCAGTACTTAATGTTGCGATATTTTTATCGATATAATATTTTTCATCTGAATTTATTTTTTGAGTTTGTCTTATAATCGCTCGATGCTTATGAGCGTTTTTTTGCTAAACAATTAAGTACTTCATCATACTATAAGGTTCAAATATACTTTGTTATGGATTCAATATCATTACAGCACTCGAAGCGGGAGATTATCGAAAGTATATAAAATCATACTTCAACTATATACCAAAAATATTTATTCGGTTTATATATTTACCGAATAAATATTTTTGGTATATAGTTGTAGTGCGATTTTATGTACTTTCAATAAGCTCCCTGCTTTGAATGTTGTAATGATATTGAATTAAGTACTTCTTTTAAGATATTGAAATAAGAGAAATTTTTCGTAAAACCAACCAAATTTGATCATCTACTTGTTAGTCAACGTTTATAATGAACCAAACTTGATCGTAATGATTTGAATGCTAATTATGCGTTACTGATTTAAACTTCATGGGTCTTAAATATCCGATATGATTGAAATTTTTTGTCAATGAATTTTTTATGCAGTATTTTTAAAATAATAAACAAAAATACTACTCAGTTCCAGTACCTACTACTATATTTTGTTTCGTACGAAATTATTTTGAAATGACGTGTTTTTTTTTTTTTTCAATTATTGACACTCGGGTATAAGAACATGTTTTACCAAATAAATCGGGAAAAAAGTTGGCTCTTTATCGATGATTTACTTTAATATATCTAGTAAATCATCAGTTTTTTAAAAAATGTAAGTTTGTTTCATATCTCGTAATTCTTCGACAGGATTTTATTTTTTTCTGGTGATAAGTCAGTCTACTGCCGTTGAGACTTCCTATACCGTATATCCTATATAAAACGATATTGATATCTCTTCAAATAAAAAAGTTATTAGGTCTCGGATTTTTATGACAGATATCCTGCATATTATACAGTTTATTGGTTATATTACCCAATTTTGAAACACGATAAAGACTAAATTATGTCATCAGATATGTTTCACAATGTGTGAGATTTTCTTTTAACAGGAAAATTGCTATTGATATTGAAAAAGCTAAATAATATTCACCTTTTCTTTTTATTAAATTACTTATAGTGTTGATTTGAAATTTTTTCATTTGTTACTTATAGATATAATTAAATAAAACTACGAAAACCAGCGGGTTACGACTATTTTGTTAGTGAAGTCTATGGTACGCTACACACTCGCAAATTTTTATTACTGATTCTTGTTAAATAAAATAAAAAAAAACATAATTACATTTGTTAAAAAAACATGTTTATGTGTTTAAAGGTGTTTTAATAACAAATAAACATTTTTACCCTTAAAACATAATTACAAATGAGTGAATTTTAATTTTTAATGCATCAGAGATTGTCCAGGAAATGGTCCATTTTGATTCTTTACTGCCGAAAGTTATATAAAAGAAATTTTCTCGTTATAATGGTAAGATTAAACGTTCTCTTTCTTTCTATTGGATATAAATGGATTTACGAGGCCAACAGATGTTGTTATCTATCTGTGAATAAACTGCTAGTTTGAAAGTACTATACACGCAATATAAAGTATTAATACTTTATATTGCGTGTAAATAAACTTTCATTGAACGCTTGAAAACGTATAATAGAGAAATTTTTTTACGAATCATTTAGTCTATTTTTTATGTGTTTATTTCTCGTTTCTTCTTTTCTAGAAAACAGAAAATTTTTACATTATCTTGGAAGTGTTTAAATAAAAAATAAGGCCTCTAACAAACATAATTTGTAATTTATGAAGAATAATATTTAATAAATAATATTCTTCTTTTGTTCCAAGAATATTTCGAATATGTTTATATATTACTTAAATTTATATTTTATAACCAATTGCAGATTCGCTTCGTGCATTGTTTTACCGTTTCTATTCTATAATTGTCGCCATGCGATTAGATGTTTAACGTCGCAACTTTTTATTTTGTATATCAATTGCAATTGACGCCACATGAAATGAGTGTGAATTTTCTTGTATGAGAGATTCTGGAAAAAAAGACAATTGAATTGACAAAATTAAGGGAGTTTAGAGGATATCGCGTGAAAACTACAGGAAGAAAATAGGAATTTTTTCAACGAAGGAGTCATTTTTGAAGATCAACATTTGTGGTGACTTTTAACCAAAATGTCAATAAATTAATGAATTTTCTTCCAAATTTTTCAACAAATTTTGATAGAGTCTCATTACACTTAAAGATAATCCCAAATGGATTAGCAAAACTGATGATTGAAAATTTTTAAATTTTAGAATATCTTATTGTTATCAAAATACATAGTTAGACTGACAAAATTTCAAACTGATAGAAAATTTGTTCTTAAAAATTAGCAATATTTTTAAATATTTAAGGATTTTCAGGCTTTTAAAGTTTTCAAGCGAAATTCCAAAGTTTTTTTACCTTCAATTTAAACAATGAAAATTGATGAAAAGAATTATTTTTCTTATAGACTTGTAATTTAGGTATCGGAAGTCAATATAGACCTTCAAATGTCTCGATTGTTGAATTTTACCATTAATTTCATATTTTAAACTGAAGTTTTGAATACTTGTCTATATTCTGTTCGAATTTTGGTTTCACTCTCACAATATTTTATTTCAGGGATCAAAAGCATTTTTCAACCCATTTTCTAGTCTGTCCAAATTTTGAAATCTGAAATCTGTCTGGAGTCCGATACACATTTTTTCATATTTCCAGAATTGTTAGGTAGTCAAAAATTGACCAAACTTCTAAACCACATTTTATGGAAAACTCGTTGAGAAATGCAGAATCAAATCTTCTCTCACTGGCTTGTATGATAAAAATGAACAACACAATGCCACGTTTTTTTTAATCACTCATATACATAGCGAGTTGAGCAAACGACAGAATTTATAGGTCGTTGAGCTTTTTATTATTGATTTCAAAAGAACGATAAAACAATCACTACTGTAATAATTAGCGAATCAACTGTAGTAAATCCTAATGATGTGTTATAAAACTGCCAAAATCTCATGTCAAATTTTCAAAAAAACGATAGTACAAACAACTTATTTTGAAAATACATTTATGGAAATTGAGCTTAAATCAAATTTTAATAGTAGATTATTGCCATTAAAAAAACGTATCTATGCTTATATTCTTGACTGTTGAGTTTTAAAAATTAAACCAGGTCAACATTTTTTCTATAGATTAGAAACCATTGTGAAAACTCGTTATTAAACATTTTTTTACTTCATTCACCCGTGCTATTTTTTAAACCTATGCATAAATTTGGTCACCAGTTTTCAGAAATCTTTTCAAAGTTCAAATGAAAAGTTTCTGCTTCAAAAAAAGCGATAAAATAGTCTAAAAGATAAAATTTATAAACAACAATATAGCTATAAAAATTACAAGGTGATTCAACGAGCTGTCGCATCCTTTTTCCCGACATTATTAATTAATAATAACGCACCTTGAATCTCTCCGAAGAAGGTCGCGTAACAAAATATTTTTTTTTTTTTTGCAAAGAAGTTGAAACTATTTTGCCGAGAAAATCCCAAAGCAAAAATGTACAAATATTTTGATCAGCTTTGAGATTGAAAAAAAATTTTTTCCGTTATTCAACAGCGACTGGCACGTAATTCAAAAACAAGTCTATACTGTCGTTTTTTTACAAGTTTTCCTCGTTTTGTCCGCGAGAAATATACGTAATGATTAACAAATTATTATTATTACTATTGCAATTTGAACAAAAATCGCGTAACGTGTCTGATAAAAACAATTTTTCCCAGCCGGATGCTGAGTTTACGGCAGCGGTCATGAAAATTTGTAAACATATGTTGAGAACCCTTTTTTTGAATCATTGACT
>WUQG02454503.1:0-12720 GCA_011317285.2 Androctonus mauritanicus
TTACCTCCCCCCCCCCTCAAACCCACTGCTTCTTTCCATTTATGCCATTCTTTGAGAAGTGTCAGAGCGGCGCCTCATTCTAAACTGTGAAAGCGTGTGCTGTTTAAATCTGTATGCATTTGACAGATATTAAAAAGATTGTATCTGCTCTCCCGGAGAAACTGACTAACTCCAATATCTTTTTTTTTTTTCCTTATTCTCATTCTTTTTTTATTTTTTTACACCACCTCTTTTATTATCATTATTATCGAAAAGGACGTAAAAATTGGAATTTTCTCCTCTAATGAAGTTTTTAATGTCGACTGCGACATTTTTTTTTTTTTCTTCTGCTTCTTAATTCAAGCATCGCACTAAAACTCCTTCCCCTCGCTATGTATTTTATACATAATATATATACCGTACATATATTTTTTTTTCTTTTTTTTTTTTCCATGACGTACTTGAAAAATAAAAAAGGGAGATACATTTTTTCGACGGGAAACTGCAAGTGAATAGCATTTAGATTGTGATAACAGAGGCTACAAAATACAGAAACTATTCAAAAGAAATAAAAAAGTTTTTTTGCGATTTTTTTTTTCTTCCCTTTTTTTTTTTTTTTTTTCTTTCTGTCTTCGCACTTTCTAAATTAAGATGTTCTCTAACAAATTGTTTTGAATGTTAAATTATTCTGCTGTTTATTTAGATTAATATTTTTATTTTTAACGTAAAAATCGAGTTTTGTTTCTTTTTATAACGATCATCGAAGTTCCAGAGGCGAGACGAGATTTAAACTGTACTTTTGAGAAATTTACATGACGTAGGCAGTTCGCTATATTGTGTCTTTTACAATGCAAATTATGTTAATGAATTAACATGTTAAAACATGTTTATAAAGTGGAAGTTCGGTTTTAAAAGCGTAAACAGCCAACCAAACGTCAGAATTCGGCTGTCATTCGGCTTATCTGCTACTACACCATAGTATTGGATGGCTATTGCACATAATTAGAGAATCGATCACTAGGGCGTTGGTGTCATCGGAAGTCCAGTTCCTGTAGATGTAGTCCATCGTTACCACCCTACAGGAAGTAGTGCAATTTGGATAACAATCGCCTTGCCATCAATCAGCAAGAATGGAATTAAAATCCGGCCGCTAGATTAATTGGTGGGCGAGATGGTTTTCCTGTCACGATGCACTTCACACCAGATGCCTTTGCGTTTAACTGCTTCTACTAGGAAGCAAAGCAGAATGGCATCTTCACCTCCGTGACAATTGCTTAGGACTTAATTGTTTAACGTTTTTAGCGTATTTTTCCTTCAGTTTTTTTTTTATCGCTCCGTTGTAGACGTTAAATTGCATCATTTTTTATTAATTATTAATTTAAATTTATAAATTCGTTTTCTTAATTGCGTTAATCTCGAATAGAAAATTAAATATCTACGATTCTAGACGATTAAAAAAAATCGATTTCGCGATAGTATAATATATAGATACACTTTTTAGATTTATTCGCGAATGTTTCGCCCTTAATCGATTTTTAAAATCGATTAAGGGCCCGCGTGTATATATATAACCGTATACTGTATATAAACTCATATCTGAATGTCTAGAATATAAAATAAAATGGATAAAAAAAAAAATCGCATTTTATCGCGTGAAAATACGTTTGTTTAAATCTATAAATATTTCCGGAATTTTTTTCTGTTTTTTTTTATTTTTATAAGTATTCATTCTTTTAAGTAAAACACAAATTTTATCTATCACAAGCGTATTTAACGATGCTGCTTACTTAGGAAAAAATTCAATTATAACTCAGACTTCGTGACATAAAAGCTATATAAATAATGCAGTAGTATTGATTGTGCATCGTAAATTTCTGAAAGATATTTGCTATGGTTTTATTTTATTTCATTCTACTGTAAAAAATAAAAGAAAAGAAAAATATATATATATAGATACATAACTTTTTTAATTATCTAAAATTTCTTTTTTACAGAAGAGAAGATAAACAAAAGCGAAAGGATCAACAATAGATTAACTAGGAGCAAGGATCACAAGAAGCAATGAGAAATCTGCTAAATGTTGACGGATGTTTCCTCGCATCCCACATGTTACGTTTCCATAATTCTATGACATGTTACGTGCTTTAGATTACAATTAATTAACTGACACGTCAACACGCTAGGTGCTTTTGACACAAATGCACACCACGTCATTTCCTCACTTCATTAATGCCTCGTCTCACTCCATTGAAATATCTCACCATCTTAATAGAAAATAATAAGAATACGCGGTTTAAATTATCATTTATTATGCCATATAAGATAAACAGTCGTCGACAGTTCCACACTAGTTTATAATAAATCTTAAGCTTAGCCAAGAGAGTTTACTCAAACAGTTTCCCATGTTTTAATAAAGTTGAAAGATTAATTTTGAAGATTCGTACGCGCTTTATGTTTAAAGAAATATATATAAAAAAAAAATTTTATATCGCTATGAATAGGTATGAATATATATATATATATATATACATATATATTTTTGCAACAAAGAGAGTGTGGAAACTGAATAAGGATTGTAAGTTGAAAAAGCGAATATATATATATATATAAAGCTGAAAACATGAAAGATGTAGCTGAAAAAATAAAATTTGATCTGGAAAGAGGCGATACTTAACTAAAAATGGCATAGAAACGAAGATATATATATATGCAAAGAATGCGATTCAGACCAAAGAAAAACCTTAAAGGATATCTATAAATGAAGTTGATTTAAAGAGAAATATATATCTTAAAAAGAAAAAAAAAACAAACTTAAACTCATCTTGTTAATAATTCCAAAGTTTTAAAACCGCAGATGTAACTAAACAATAGTCTAAGTATACTTAAAACTGGAAGAAGAGTATAAAAAGTGCTGTTTAAGTGAGAGGAAAGAGTATGTAAGAACAAGCTTAAAACCAAAATAACGGAAGGGTTTTCTAGAAAAGTGAAGTTTAGAAGAATGTAAAGTGAAAATAAATGTATATATATACAGTATATATACATAAATATTAGAATGTAAATCATTAGAAATAGTAGAGCATAAAAAGTGTTGTTTAAGTGAGAACAAGCTTAAAAACCAAAATAATGGAAGGGTTTTCTAGAAAAGTGAGGTTCAGAAGAAAGTAAAGTGAAAATAAAATATATATATATACATAAATAATAGAATGTAAACCATTAGAAACAATAAATTTGCTTTAATTTACTGTATTTGTATAATTTAAAAGAGAAAAATTATCTCAGCGAGTAATTCCATCATTAAACTCATTTTAAATAAAAAATTTTTACAAAAAAAAAAACAACAAAATAATTACTTTTGTCATAATCACACGTTTTAAATCCTTTTAAATTAAAACAATTTACACGATAAATTAAATTGTATTATAATTTTATTTATACGAAAACGATTAAAATTATTAAAAAAAAAAAAAAAAAAATTCCAAAGATTAAAGGGAAAATATATTATTTTATTTTTAATATAATTTTCTGTTAAGAAGATAGAAATAAAAATAAAAAATAAAAAAGGCAAGTGAAAAATCTGCCCCTTAATCTCTCTACATGCTTGCAAATTGAATTTGTTTTTCCACCTTCAATATTTGTTATACGGTGCGAGTCAACAGTTTTTTATTTTTATTTTTATTTTATTATTTTCCTTTACTTCTTCCTTACATTCTTCATTCAATATAAAATAATCGCTACTCTATTCTGAATAATTTAATAACGAGTGTGTTGTCGTACTTGATTACTTTTTATCTTATCTCAATTAACGTCTTCTAATATCTTCCAAGATTAAAGAAAACAAAAAAAAAAGTAAGCTGCAGAAAAGGAGAGCAACGACAGCAATGAATTAATATATGATAAAGTAGTCTTTCTGTTTACATATCATCTCCTTTCTTCTTCTTTTCTTTTTAATATAATATATTAGCAAATGTTAATTTTAATAACACGATGCAATTTTGGTGTCATTAACTACTAGCAGTTACATCACGAATTTTTGTTTCAGTTAAGTCGAGATATATATATATGTAACCATTCCTCCTCTTCTTCTTTTTTATTTTTATTGTTGTTACCCATATCGTTGTTGTACCGTACCAACTTAAGTACTTTTACCGAAGTTTGTCCGATAATCACATGACCATAATGTTTACCTATCAACTGAACTGTTATTTCTGCAAGTGCCATTGCCCTTTGCCAGCAGCAACAATGGAAAACGGTCAATAACAGTGTCTATATAAAGGACGTGGACAATAAAGCTAGTTGCGTGTGGGTATCAATTTCGTCAACTGCCCAAAATTTACTCGACATAATACTTTAGCGGAAAGTATCCTTGGGTAGAATATTATGGCATGGAGTGATTAAGAGAGTTTTTTCTTAAACACGTGGCCGTCTTTACCAAGTTTAAGGAGATGACGTTCAAATTTAGATAGTATGTAACTTTATCGGTTTGTTAAGAATCGATAAGTAAGAGTTGCATTGATGAAAAAAATATATAAGATGAAGGAGGAGATGGATTGAATATGAAGACGTTCGCTTGGGATGGATACCAATCGCTCCAATCCAATACACTCTGTCCGGCAAATTACATAGCATTTTTAAAACTTCTTTCACGGCTGGAATTTGAAATCCCGAGTGGACCACACAGATATGAGATTCCTTTTCAAATTACATTCGAAATTCACCAGTTGGAAGCCCAAGTTTTCTAGAAGAGAGCGAGAGAGAGAGAGAGAGAGAGAGAGAGAGAAAGAGAGAGAGAGGGGAAAAAAGGACTGCAAATATAATCAACTAGATGAAATGCATTTGGACACTTACGTTTTCCTAACTGACATTAGTTACGATTGCACTTAGATACATGATTATTTAAACCAGTCACGTTGACCACAATTACCGGAATTTGTTACTATAGGAACGTAACAATTTGTGGTTAAGAATTAGAAGGTAACGTAAAAAGCCACTATTATTTGAGTTTTTCGGGTATGTGATACTTGAGATATTGCTCTTACTTCTTCTTGAGGAACGTCCCCGATTATTAACAACCTTTGAAAGTTACTTAAAATGGAATCAGAGTCGAGCTTGTTTCTTGTCGTGTGGAAGAAAAATTGCACCAAACGACTTTGAAATACTCATTAATTTTATTTGTCAGTCGCATATATCAAGTTAACAGAGCAAGGATAATATATATCATTTCCTTTTTTTTATTTTTCTATATATATATATATATTTTCTTTTTTTTAATATTTAATCTATGAAGTCATTAATGTTTATAAAATTAAGGTACAAGATTTAAATTAATAATTGGCGTATTAATTAATATTTATTTGAATTTTAAAATAGGTTTCCTTTGAAATTTTTGTAAATGTTTTTGAAGTTGCTCAGATTTTTCGGGGTTTTGTAACCGAGGTATATAGCATCTACACCATCTCTGCCATCTACATAAGAATGATGGATGGGTAAACAGTGTTCCGAGATTGTGTGACGTAGTATCGATCTTCTCTACTCACACATCTTCCTGAACTGCAATTTTAACTTGTCAGTGCTCTCTTTGATTTCCAGGACAATGTCTTTCTTTGAAGCCTTTCGCATCAAGTTAGATAAGCCGGTCTCAGCAGTGATTAGCACAGAAATGATAGGCAATGAATGCCTTTAGAGAAAAGCTAAAAAAGAAAAGAAAAGAAAAAAAAACTGATTCAACCTTTCTATAGTATTTGGTGATTAATATCCCCAACGTAAAAAGTTGTGAAGTGGGAGATATTGTTTATCTTGTTTGGATGGATTTATGTTACGTCTCTATGTTAGTTTTGCGGAACCAATGCTGCTGCTGCTGCTGGTAGTGGTGGTGGTGGTGGTGGTGGTGGTAGAGTTTAGATTCAAGAAGCTGTGAAACAAAATGAATTGACAGAGAAAAGCGATGGAGTGAAATAGTTGGTGATGTAGCAAAATGATGCTAGACTAAAGTAAAGAATGGGATAGGAAAGTGATGTAGTTTGGTGCGATGACAAATAATATAGCAGTAAAAATAAACAACTAGTTTTAAAAAAATAGTAACCGAATAAAATAAAATATATATATATATTTTTCTTCTTTTGTGTACAGAATTGGAAACTGCTGTTTTTTTTTTTATACCAAAAATTGTAAAAATTATAAGTTATTATGAGAATAATACGTTCTTGTATTAATTTTTAATAATACACTTTCCTCTTCCATAACTTTCTAGCAATATTCTACTTATACTTTTCAATAGCTTTCTAACGACTCGAAATTCTTTCTCATCGTTTCTTGACAATACCTTAATTCTTTTCCATTGTTTTCTAACAACTTAAAATTCTTTTCCATCGCTTTCTAACAATCCATTTGTAATTCTTTTGCATCATTTTCTAACAACAGCAAACACAGTTTTTTTATTGCAGCGAGTATATGTGTATATATTTAGTAAGGTAAATTCCGAATGTTTTCAAACCTATTTATACAAAGTTACGAAAGGGGAGGAGGAGAAAAAAAAATTATATATACATATTGATATTTACCGACTAAGACTTCGGTATCACCAGATTAGAAAATATTATCAAAAAAACTTGGAGATGAGTTTGATCAGCTATTACATTTGCAAACAGATTCTTTATCCCGTTTGGCTTCCATTTCCAAACAAATAAAATATTCCTTCTGGAAAACAAAGACGTGAGTTGAAACGCATAACGAATAGATAGTGAGACATCGTTAGGCTTTCTTTCCAAAACTATTTCGTGCTTAACATAAACAAAAGGTAAAATTTGAAACGTGATGATATTTCTTTTAAAGCGTGAATAATATATTCACGAAAGGACGGTAATAAAGCGAGCTACGTATTGCCCACCAACAAAAATTGCTAATTTTTTTTTTTCTTTTCTTTTTTTTAACACGAAATTAGATATTTCATCTGCAGATTTTCATTTGTTTTGTTTGTCTTTTTAGTAATTTTTATCGGGAAACGGCAAAGCATCCGTGAATGATAATGATACTCTTTAATTATTAAAAATACTTTGTCGTAAATTATATATTGTTTGATTTAACTTATCTTTTATGCTTCTTTGTTAGTTATGTTATTTTATTACAAAATTTTTGCATTATCTTTTTTATTCTTTAAAGTTCATTTTTATTATAGTGAACATGTATTTTGAAATTTTACTTTTATTATTTTTTCATCTCCATTTTTTATTGTAGACTATATCTATAACTCTTTCAGACTACTCCAACTGTGTATATATATACGCATACAGTTATATAGTCAGTAGTATAGTACTATTATACTTATATGTGTTTACTTTGTACTATGTTATATATAAATGTGTTAACTGTGTATATATATATATATATGTATACAGTTGTATAAGTCAGTTATGTATGTTAGTATATATACAGTTATTAATATGTATTCGTGCGCAGCTTTTAATTACTCTTATAGTGTAATCTATAGTTGTTCTTGCACTGCCTTTAATTGTTCTTGCATTACTTTTAATTGTTTTTATACTGTAATCTATAGTTGTTCTTTCACTACTTTTAATTGTTCTTACACTGTAATCTATAGTTGTTCTTGCACTGCTTTTAATTGTTCTTGCATTACTTTTAATTGTTCTTATAATGTAATCTATAGTTGTTCTTTCACTACTTTTAATTGTTCTTATACTGTAATCTATAGTTGTTCTTACACCGCTTTTAATTGTTTTTACATTGTTTTATATCATCATTTTATCGCATTGAACTGTTTTTCGTATTGATTTGTAGCACCTAACAACGTTTCCAATTATTTTTTATATCCGTTGGTATTTTTCTACAGATTCAACATATTTTTTGACTGTACTTGCACTACTTTTAAACTTTATTTTAAACTTTTAAACTTTCTAATGAATCTAAACTTTTAAATGGGAAAATTCTACAAATTAAGATTTGTAGAGATCGTGTCTTCAGTCGACCTCTTTTAATTCGATAAAGGACGTAATAAAATTTCAAACCACATAATTCAATTG
Source organism: Androctonus mauritanicus (assembly GCA_011317285.2). Lineage (NCBI taxonomy): Eukaryota > Metazoa > Arthropoda > Arachnida > Scorpiones > Buthidae > Androctonus > Androctonus mauritanicus. The sequence goes on from WUQG02454503.1 coordinate 8,013, forward strand.
TTTAAGAAAGCATTAGTTCGCAACCGAAGTGTAACGAGAACGACTATGAAAAGACGTCACAGGGATTATCCGAAGAAGACGTCACTAAACATCACACACGGTAGCAAGTTTGCTATTTGAGAAGTTAGACAGAAACAAGACAAAACTTATGTCGCAGTTAACGTCCTTTGATTTTCTTTTCTCACACCCAAGTTGTCATTATCTGCAGCCAATCTTGGTTCATGGTCCACAAGGGGTCAAAGTAATTACTGAAATGGGGCAAGGGACTTGTATTTTGTACTGTTCTTTGCTGTAACCCGAATTATAGCTTCGATTCAAGAGTAGACAATTACTCCTCTTCAGCAGTCGCTTTCTCTTGATGGATTGTTCAGATTGTTTTTATCCTCCCCACTCGAAGAAAAAAATAATAAAAAAAAAGCAAAAATATCATTTTATAAATTACAATCATTAACTTCATTTTTCATATTTTTTTAAAGATGTTATTAAGTACGACTCGACAAGGAGAAGAAATAAAAATAAAAAAAAAGTAATAATAAAACGAACGTTTCTTCTCGTAGAGATAAATCGCGATTTTTTTTAAAAATGACAATAATTTTTTAATATAATCATCAGAGATCTTTAAATGGAATTAAAGAACATCAGATTTCTTAAAAGCATCTCCAATTTTTATCATCTTTTTAAAAAAATTAAAAAAAATCACAAGTACCGATTTAATGCCAAAAATAAAAAAAATACTTTAAAGCATCATTAAAACTTTTGTATAAAATTGTAGAGAAGATATTTTTTTACGAAAATTTTACATTTAATTAACTGGTATATTTAAATTTAATTGAAAATTAAAGCATGCAAAGTACTGTTTAAAATACACTCGTTTTATGAAACTCGTGCAAGACTTTTAACAGTTTTGAAAAGGGAGAGATTTAAAGTGAAGGTTTCTCTCTCTTTCTCTACGTAAGTATATTTTACTCACAATTAGTATTCAGCTGGCATAAATATCCTAATGGGATTTCTGTATTGATTAATACCAAATCAATGTTATATACGTGAATTGTTACATAAAATTCTGCCTTTGAAACTTCCATTCTAAAATCCATTACGTTCCTTAATCCGTTTTTAAAAGTTAAATAATATTTATGAGTTTATAATGGAAACTTTCTTCTAGTAAAAATTCGGTAAGGAAAGAAAAAAATATATTTATAAATTATTTAAGTTTAAAGGATATTTTTAGTGTAGAAAAAGAAATTTCCTTTCTCTGTGTGTGTGTGTTTGCTACTTTCTTTCTGATAGAAAAGAAACATAACAACAACAACAGCAGCAGCAGCAAGGTGAAATTTTTGAAATTGTCAATAGCACTCTCCACCAAACTTGATAGAATTTTCTCTCTTTATATATATAAAACAAAATAAAAAATAATTTAATTTTTATTAAAAGCAAACATTCCAAAAATGATTTAAAGTTTTTTTTTTTTCTGCGTGTGTTTTCTTGTAAAGTAAACAGAAAATCATGTCTTACAAGATGAGTATTTGACCACTACTCCATTTGACATCGTGTACTTCTTTTGCTATCCAAACTTGTTTTCTGACGTGTATTTTGGACTCCATGCTGTAAATCATAGCTGTCTTGTGATTCCCATGAGATCACGTGATCTATCACCATCTCCCACATGGATTTTTTTCCGGATGAGCTCTTCTACCTTTTATGTTCTCATAACAAAAAAAAAAAAAAAACACAGAAAAAAAAAGAAAACTGCATGTCTGTTGCTTCAGAAATATATATATAAAAAAAAGAAAAAAACTACATGGATTTTTTAACTTTAAATTTTATTAATGTATATATATATCAAGCTTTGAATCGCTTCTTCGTAACTTTACACGCGTGAAACAGCAATATATATATATTTCTCTCTCTCTCTCACTTATTTTTTTAATAAAAAATATTAAAAAGTAACGCGAGAACAATTCAAACTTTTAGAGAAAATAGTAAAAAATTAAAGTTTTCTGCCGTAAAAAAGAGAGATTTATCTCTAAAATTCTTTTGCTGTAAAACCATTGTATACGATTTTTCCCTCCCTCTCTCTCTCTAATACACGGTTCCATTCTTAAATTATAAATTTTGCTACTTAAATCCAATTTTATAGATCGCCATAGCTTCCCAAACATTCGTAGAAAGTTACGAAAGATAAATTTAAAATTTTTATATCACAGTTTTTAGATAAGTTATAATAATAATAATAATAATAAAACTTTTGTTTTTCGAGATTTAAAAAAAAATTGCTCATAAAAACAAATAAATAAAAACAACATTGCAAATCGGCATTCTTTATTGAATATTTCTTTTTTTTTTCTTTGAACATTCTGTTCAAGAAGAAAAAACTTGATATAATCCGCACCGAATTATTAATATTCATTCATTTATTTTTGTTTTTTTTTTATATTAATGTGTCGGTAACGAAAAATTTTGTGTACAATTTTTTTTTATTGATATATATATATATATTTATTTATTTATTTATATACTGTAATCAAAGAGACATTATGAAAAGGGGGCAAAGCTCTTTACTTCACGTCTCTTGAATAGACAAACAAACCACTTTTGGTTTTGCTAGAAAACACTCATTTGACAAAAAACAACTATAGTAGGGGGTGTTCAGGACGGGTATAAGGGTCTTTGGATCAGGATATAAATCACTATAAAATCTAAGGCACAAACAAAAAATAAATCATCAGACAATATCATGAAAATCATAAAACCGTACAGTTAACAATTGTTAATTTTTTGTTTTTTTTTTTTGTATTTTTCTTAGCAACATTGGCAGTTGCGAGTATCCGAAAACCCGCTTATACACCAAAAAGCATGTATTAAACACACAACTCAGAAACAAAACATAGGACAACCGTAGACCACATTCTTCTTCTAGAAACAACATACAAGAGAGTGCACATTCTCTCTTCAGGGATCATTTCGTTGGTTCCTTATGAATTTGGCCTATATATAAATATATATGCTATATTGCCACATATAGTATATATATTTACATAAATATATATATATATACTTGTATATTTTTGGGAATTTTTTTTTGTATGTATGTATATATATATATTTATAAAAATTGTTCAGAACACGACTTTTTTTTGTAAACCACACTGTTCATAGTTTATATATATACATACGCATGTGATGGTGTTTATGTATGTATATATATATATGTATTATATTGAAGGCCGCATTCATATTTTCTGTAGGGGAAAGGATACTTTTAATTTGCTTTTTTTTCCTTAGATACAGTTAAAATATTTGTCCATTCTTTGCTTTATTGTAATATTTTTTTTTCTTTCTTTGTGCATTAGCACTCCTAAAATAGATTGTTTCTATCGTCGGAAAAATTTGTTCTCTTTAAATTGTCAATTAGTTGACTCTGGTGTTTTTTTTTTTTTTTTTTTTGTACATAGTGATAACTGAGCAACAACTAGACATACACTTCTTTTTGTTTTTTCTTATCAGCTTATAAATGTTCCATTAACTATAAAAAAGTTCACACCTCTGTCCCATCAATCCCACCTTCGTATGTAGGTTTTGATTGGACATCATTTCTGTAGTAAGCAGTTGGATGATCGTAAGAAGTTTCCCACACTTTAGGACCCGCACCACTCGTTTTCCACTGCACTTCACCTATGTCTTCGACAGGATGTTCAGTAGGTTTTCTGGTGTGATCTATTAAATCAGGACTCTTATCTGCAACTGGAGAATGTTCGACTGGACCACGTAGACTTTTCTCTAGTTCCCTAACCCTGAGAGTTTCAAAGTTTGGTTTGTTTCCTTCGTAATCAACTGCTTCTAACTCGGAACTTCCATCTCCCCTTTCCCTCTCCATAATTTTTTTCGAATCCCCCTTTCTTCTTAACGTATCTGTTAATTCTGTATGAAGTCTTGAATGTATGTCTTCTGGGGGAAGAGGCATGGGGACAGGAATGGGACCTCGCGTACTTAGACGCTTTTCACCAGAATGAAGTTGTTTCTGTTCTTCTTCCCATTCCATCTCTGGAGGGATATGATATTTAACAACCCAAACATGAGGTGAAAGGCCACCTTCTACCTGTAACGGGTCATAATGGTCCAATTCACTTGTTGGGACTCCCTCATAAGCTCCCAATCTAGGTGGTTTCTCTACGGGATTAACTCGTAACAATTTTAAATCAACGTCTTCGGCTGTCTCCTTCGTAGAATGAGGAATCACAGAGTTAGCTAATTTATGGTTTGCATCTGTGCGTTTCCTATGGGCAGCACCACGTCTTCTCCTGCGACACACCCATAGCACCACCCCAAAGATAATTAATACTATAAGTGCACCTATAACAATTCCAATTATCAATCCAATTACCGGATTGCTTCGATCTTCCACTTGCTCTTTTTCTTCTTCTTTCACTTCCTGGGTTTTTTCCCTTTCTACTGTGCCTACATCTGTTAGTATTCGCGACACTTGCAATGTAAAATTTCTCCTCATCCTTCCTGCCGTATTTTCAGCTGTGCATATATATGATCCTGCATTGGGTTCCTGCACCGAAGTGATAGACAACTGGGACAGCTTGTCATTCTCTACCACTTCCCTCACTATGAATGTCTGCTGTGAAGAAATCCCTTCCGACAAATTAGCAATTACTCTTTCTCTCCACAACCACTGTATTTCAGGAACTGGATCACCTGTTAC
>WUQG02454514.1:0-12719 GCA_011317285.2 Androctonus mauritanicus
TTTTATCTAAAGTAGTTTCCAGGATATGAGGACTTTATGGAGTTACACTGAACTTTGATGATTTTTGTCACTCCTTTTAGCTGAATCATCGCTACTAAAAAAAATGTCTTGCATCTGTTAATGATTCTGTAGAAAGTTAATCAAAATCGGTGTTTTTTAATTGGGTAATTTTCGTAGACCGCGGGGCCGGGTTTCGGCGAACGCGCTGAACCTGCCTTGCGCCGGCCCTGATTTTATAACTGAATTGTATTAAATCAGTAAAAATTGATAGTGACGTAGCATTATTATTTTCGCTTTAATTACATTCTCACAATACTGTATTCTAAAAAAAAATTCAACGTTATTAAATATTAAAGTGATACTAAAAAATTTAAACGCTAATTAACAACGTTATAAATTACTTTAATTCGGTATTATTATTATTTAACTTTTTTGCTTCTCGTTTTCACAAATTTATGATAATATTTTAAGCTTAAAAATCGCAAACATTTTTTTTTTTTTAATGAATAAAAATACTACAGTGTTATTACATTTTCTAATTTAGGTTGAAAGTAATGTGTATAAAATATAACACGGTATTTACTTCGTGCGAATGTTATAACGAACAAAAAAAGAAAAAAAAAGACATGGAAAAGGAGTAAACAGTATAAATCACTCAAAAATGACGAAAGATTACCTGTTCTTTATAAAAATACAAGAAAATGCTTTGTACGAAAAATATCGATCGATCCGTTTATGAAATCGACCGAGAAGTGGTTTTAAAAACCACTTTTCGGTCGGTTTCATATACAACAAAATAGTTTTACTTGAAATAATGTTTCGTTATTTATTTAATTGAATTTTCGTCAACGAATTTTTTTATTCGTTAACCTTTGTAATCAACAAGAGAGCATGCACAGTGGCAGACCTACATAGGAAGTCTCCTGGGGCCTCCCTAATTGGAATGATTATCATACAAAATGTCAACACAAATATATAATTAACATTTATTTAGTCAAAATGAAATAGTTAAAATGATTTGGAAAACAGAAAATCTTAAGAATAAAAAAAAAACGACTTACATCTAGCAAACAAACATATATTTTAAAAAGCTTATTAATCTGCCAGTTATTTTAAGTCCTAGTGGGTTGAGACTTCGCCTCTGGAAGGTCTTTTTGGCACCCTCAAAGGCGGTGTTGCCAAATTGTGCAACTTTTCCTTAAATCTAGAGAAAAATTGATATAAACTTGTTTTGTAACAGTATTTTGAAACACGCTTACCCACCCAATTTCTGCAATTACAAGTTAGAGACGTATCTACCATCCGCATAAGGGCGGGCGCGTGACTAGAGGGATGGAAAACTGTTCGTATCTTATAAAATTATAACATCAGCGCTTCTAACATAAACTTTTAAACACATTTATACGTAATCATCCTCCCATATACAAATTCCCTTTTTTATATTCCTACATATAGGTACATATATTTAAAACTTAAGGTTCTTCGGAGGCCCGGGGCGGTCCGCCCTCTCCGCCCCCTTTGATACGCCACTGAGCATGCATATTTAATGTTTTTTTTTTTTTTTTAAAAGAATAACCATGTTGGATTCTAGCCCATTTTATAACAAATAAAAACTCAATACATTATATTTTTATAACGCTGTAAATTTTTCTTGTTCGATCAGTAACTAAGATAAAAAGCTTTTATTCTGGGAAATTCGTATGCATTTAGCAACCACTGATATGCATGCAAAACGGTAAAATACCATCAATCAAAACTTTGAACTTCCCAAGCTTGCTTTAAACAAAACTTGACATAATTCAGGTAACATTCTAGCTTTTAATTTATTTTAAAGAGATACAAATACAAAAAAAAAAGCTTATCTGGAACAGTATCGAATGTAAAAAATTTCTATAAAGATAAGATGTATAGGGCGTGTTGTTAGAAGATAACATATTCTCTTCAATGTACTACGTTTAGAGGTCTCACGAGTGCAACTGACCGAAAAAAAGAATACAAAGAAGTAGCTGGAGGAGGTGTTAAGAAAGATATATAAAGAATCAAACTTACAGTTAGGAGGAGAAAAAAAATCGATAAAAAAAAATCGCCAAAGAAATAACTTTGTAAGAGAAACGAAAAGAAAATTGTGACAGAAGTTAACTCAAAAATGGAAAATTCGAATGTGAAAAAATATTATGTATTATTAATAAATACGCTACATTCCTCTATATCGGCTGTTCTCAATCTTTTCGGTTCCGGTATACCACTCGAATATCAAAATTTCTTCGTACCACCACCATTTATAAAAAATTTCGGCATCAAAATAAAAAAAATAGATAAGCGAATAAAAAATATTTAATTTAGTTTTTTTGGTAATCAATATATACGTAATTACCATAATAATTCGCAAACTAATAATTTGACATTTCTGAGATAAGACTTAGCTGGCGCATGTTGAAAAATTGAGATTGTAGCGCTTTAGCTGGTTGTATGAAGAACAAAAACAATGTTTTCGACTGTAATTTAATCGATCAATGTTCTCGATTGTAATCAATATTCTCAATTGTAATTTAATATCGCACACCATGAAAGAGCATTCGTATTAGTTTCCACTATAATCACTGTATATATATATATATATGCATACAGTGTGTCCAGAATAAACGTTCCATTCTTAATATCTCTGTTTCTACTCAATACAAAAAGCTGATAGAGGTCTTATTTTACATCTCGCTATCTAACAATCGGATTTAATTGAATCAAAAATCTATCTTAAGTTTGCTAAAAAAATGTAAAATATATTTTCTCACTTACTTCAAACGATACACAAAAATTGCTAGGATATCACTAAAAACCTTACCTAATTCTGGTTGTAACAATATCTGAATCAATTTATTACAATGATACCCTGAAACTGAAATGTAAGGAAAAATTTTTGTAGCTTTCTAATTGCATCGACTGAGCAGAATTTTAAAATATGGATTCAGAATAAATACAAATTCTAAATCTTTATTAAATGTTTGTTTAGTTTGGTTTAGTGGTTCAAGAGCCAAACTGTACCGAAAATCTTTATTAAAAATCATTCTCATTAGCAGTTTATAGAATTAAATTACGTTCATTTTTCAAGGAGAATCTTGTCTCTCAAAGTTTATACCCACACTATACCCTTATGCAAACAGTGAAGTGTCATTACTGTTTGCACAAGGACTGATTTCTAGCTAATAACTCAAGAGCGATATCACCAATAGCCATTTTCTTTATATTATCAAATTAAAACATTATTATCGTCTTAATTTGATAAAAATCCAAATACACTTCCCTAAATTCCATCAAAATATTTTCTCAGGTTCTCAAAATATTTAATTGCTAGGAATAGCTAATTTTGTATCATTACAATTTTGTTTACTAATTCAGTAATTGCTTTTGCTATTGCAGATAATGTATTCCATGTTCACATCTGATATCAACAGTTTGTTTACTTAGCTAGCTCGTTTAAATCAATTTAATAATTCTGAATTTTGTTACCAAGATAGTATCTATTATTTGCTCTGAGCTGTCTCATTTGCAAATATCGAATCATATTTTTTTGGAAAATAATGTGAATATGATTCCTTTGTTGATTTTGATTCAAAAGTAAGCAAAGAATTTGTTTCAAAACATTTAAATAGTTGTCTCTTTTTCCTGATTTGAAAAGAGAATGAGAAAGAGCATGCAGGAATGGTAGCTAGTTCAGAAACAGTCAGAAGATACCTCTTTCAAAACTGACTTGTAACTCGTTATCTTAAGAAGAAGTTTCTCTTCACACAAAAAATGAAAAAGATAATAATATATCTCTATTGAAATATTGCTCTATTGAATTGGTGTCAGGAACATGTCAAATGGACTCCTAAGAAGTGGAAGTCAGTTATTTTCTCGGATCTGCAGTTCTCTGATGGGAAAAACATCTTGCTGTAGACGTAGAAAATATTAGTTAGTTTCGACTTAACTATTAATAAATATCTTTCGTTTATAACTGTGATATCAGTCATTAAGGTAACATATCATCGCAAAAAACGATTAGACAGGTGTAATTTTCAAATGATGCACTTTCTTCGAATACCAGTAAACTATAAAGTAAGCAACGAATTGGGAAGTTGACACTTAAGTCAACACAGATTTTGTATTAAGAATATAAAGTTAACTCAGCACGAACTGTGCAACTATAAGATAGGCGGTGTTTGAAAAATAGGATCAATGGATAGGGAACGAATATTTCCCAAAAAGACGAAGAGTAGGATCCAGGATTTAATGCCACATTCTTCACACGAAAAGCTACTATTACTCTTTCGAATAACGGAGGTTGAAGATACCGCCAGCCTATTTTATATAAATAAAATTGCTTTAAAAATATATTCTTTAAATAAATATACGACAGCACCGTGTTAAAAAAACTACTCAGAGATGCTTTAAACGGACTATTGGTTATATAGTCAGTTTAAAGCATCTCTAAGTAGTTTCTTTAATACTACTCCAGGGCTGGATTAACCAATAGACAAACAAGACAAATGTCTAGGGCCGTAATTCGGAGGGGCCCGGCTTCAGTACAGAAGAAAATAAATAAATAAAAAACATTTAAGAAATTCAATAGGATAAGAGAGGCTAACATGTAAGATCTTTAGCAATGTTTACTATAGAAAACATATTAAAAGCGAAGATATTATTGATCAATTTTCTGAAATGAAAAATCCGAAAACGAAAAATTTAAATATTTTAAAGGCTGATTAATGACAATAATTATATATATTTTTAGTTATACCAGAAACTCTTTTATTATACAATCATTGTTGTATTAGTGTTTATATTCTCCATTATTAATAAAAATTTTAAGTGACATTATTTAAGATTTCATTAGAAACAACTTATATAAAATGTCGGCCGGATTGGCCGCATGGAAACGCTTCGGCTTTCCACTCTGGAGGACCCGGATTCGAATCTCGGGTCCCACCCCTTGAAAATATTTATCATAGGGTCCGGGCCCGGCCCGTCGATCCCCGTCCTCCACAATCCGGCTGACCCTTCGCAGGGGTGGGCAGCCTATGGAAGGGCTTGTTTCGTCCCACCACTTAGTGATCTCCCTGAATGGAAAGTGGCGTCATCTGTTGACCAAAAAAAACGGTGTCACTACAGATGGAGCTCCCGCGATGATAGGGGAAAATGTGGGAGTGGCGGGTAAAATAAAATCAGAATTATCAAAGAGAACTATTGACCTTAATAATCTGATTGCATTTTATTGCATCATTCACCGAGAAAAACCTCTGTGCTAAATCATTAAAATTCATGCACGTAATAGAGATAGTTTTGTTGTGTGTAAATTTTATTAAATCGAGAGGTTTAAATCATTGGCAGTTCCAACAATTCCTGCAGGACTTGGAATCGGAATATGGATATCTCGTTTTCATTGTGAAGTTCGCTGGCTCAGTAAGGGAAAAATGTTGAAGCGATTTTATGAGTTAAGAGAAGAAGGGCAAACTTTTATGGATATGAAGGGCAAATCCATACTAGTCGAACCTTTGAGAGATGATACGTGGTTATCTGATTTTGCATTTTTGGTTGATGTCACCAGCTACTTGAACAAGCTAAATACAAATATGCAAAAAACCAGGACAACTTGCCCATGAATTATTCACCCATGCAAAATCTTTTCGAAGCAAACTTCGATTGTGGGAAAATCAGATTCGTGCAGGAAATAATATCATTTTCCATTCTAGCAGCCCACAAAAATTGCGATAGGAATGTTCTTGCACAGGACTTATCTTCATTAAATATAGAATTTACATCCAGATTTGAGGATTTCTGTTCACGTGAACTTCAATTCCAAATATTCGTGATACCTTTCGACGAGGACGTGGCGCGAATAGAAATGCCGATTCAAATGGAATTACTCGAACTCCAGGCAGATGATGTTCTGAAAAGTCAGTTTCGTAAGGTACCTCTGCAAGATTTTTACGTGAGACATGTTTCCAAAGATAAATATCCAAATCTAATTAATTTTATATGTAAAATCTTTCACAGTACTTATTGCTGTGAGCAATTGTTTTCAAAAGCGAATTTCACGAAATCAAAACACACATCAAGTATTATCGATATTAATTTGGAAAGCTCCTTACGCGTAGGAACAACATCACTTTCACCAACTATTGAACGTCTTTCAAAAGAAAGGCAATCCCAAGTTTCTCATTAGTTAGAGTTGCAACACTATATTATTTTATTATATGTGATACCAATGCTATGTATACTTACATATCTGTACCTTCTCTTTTTTAAATAAATACAATTATTATCAATTGTTTTTTGGCCCTTGGCCCACCATAAATTTTTCTATACGGCCCCCTACAAAAAAAGATTGCCCACCAAAGAATGTAACTGTAATTTAGAGTATAGTTACAGTTACATTGACTATTAGTTGGATACTTGTATTTTCTTGATAGACATTCGGATGTACAAAAGAAAGTATTTCGAAAATTGAATGATATTTTCAGAGAAAACACAAATAGAACAATTAAGTTCGAAAAATTCAAAAATGAAATACCTAGAATGCGTAACTAAGGTATTATTGGATTATTATATATTAATATACTGTATTTCAAATGTTAAAATATTTATACAGAGTAGAGAACATCTTCGACGTAAGATTTTCTGTACTGATAGAGAACCTCGAAACAAGTCGGAAATGTCTAATGAATATATGGTCTAAATGGCACCTTTTTCGAATTATAATCATTTAAAGCTAGCCAATCACCATCGAGTACACAAAGCGTCACATTGTTAACTCATTGATGTCATAGAGGGGTAACGTTTTCTTATAGATTTTTAGAATAGAAGGCCGAGGTATTCTACGCAACGTTAGATAAAAGTCAATAGAACATTTCGGAATAATTATGTTGAAATTTTAATAAATACACAGTCATCATACGTATACAATTTGAATTTAATTGAATCTGAAAACTCAACAATTTTAATCATATGCGATTAAAGGAAAACTTTCATTAATTCAGTATAATCCGATTAATATCTTCTGCAATGAGCTTTTCTATATAAAATTAACCGATGTAATTATTTTCCTTCAATAATAATTTATATTGCAATTTTTTGCTTTCATTAAATTTGCTTTTGATAGAAAATATTTTCTGTGTTGTGTATATATATAATTTTATGATTAAAGTTTCTTCAATAAATTGATATCTGATTTAGCTCGAAATTGTTTTGTTTATTTTTTAATTTATATAATAATGAAAACGATAGAGACCGATAATTGTTTCTCTACTGTGATATCAGGTAGCCAAGAAAATATAGTTGGTAAGGATTGTTTCTTGTTTTTCACTCTATACCATGATGATAATATGGAAGAATTTAACAAAACATTCTGAAGATATTTTCATATTACCGGGTCTGGAATTAACTTTGAGAATATATACCATCTGGAAATCCTTCATAGATATAGTTGAGTGTTGCTGTAGCTATAACTTCATATATGTTCATAAGAAAAATATTTGATAGTTTGAGTAGAATTTTATTTAGAAATCAAAATTTATTCATTAAATAAATGAATATAAATTTGTTATGTAAAATCGAATTTCCATCATAGAGAGACACTAAAATTATCTGAATTAAAAGAACATTTTGAAACACGACATGCTGATCCATCCCCTATGGAGATGCAATATACTTTTTTAATGAAAACTATATCGCATCTCCATATTGAATTTGTCTTATTCAACCGATTTACATGAAACTAGTTAACCACAATCGATTTATAATCGTTGTAAATTGAAAAATAAAGTACAGTTTATGAGAATACATCGCTATCACCTGAAATTAATTAAGAACATTCAAAATTTTTAAATTAACCCATATTTGCATTTAGAATTACGTTTAAAAAATTCTTCTCTATTTAGAATCAGTTAATATCATTGCATTTTATTACCTATATTTACATTTACTTTTATGTTGAATGCTTCTTCATAGAACATATTAGCCAATCTAAATGTGAGTTCTATTTAAATGAAGAGTAATATATCGATCAATTTTAAGTTAAAAACTTTTATATTTTGAAATCTTCTACCAATTCATAGGATGTAATTTTTTGATATTATTGTCAATAAATAAAATATGGAAGAAATCAGAAACAGCAGTTATAATACCAAAAATACTCTTATCATAGGCTTTTCTATGGAATTTTATATTTTGTCGGAATAAAGCATACGATTATGAATCTCAAATCGGCTCACGTAAGTACAGTCTGAGAAGTATTTCCATATGTGTAAATAGTAATTTTTTATTTTAGACAGTATTTGATTAATAAAATCATCAAACTTTCAGTATAATTGAATTAAAATTTCCGTAATTAAGTTTTTTCGTGAATAATAAGTAATATATTAATAATTTATTATTTAATAATAAGGACATCATAATATTTATTTACTTTTTTTAAGTTCTATTTCAAGTGATAAATGGTTGCTGCGCGTTAAATCAAAAGGAGAAGGTAGGAAGATTCTCCTGGGGTGAATATAATTTTGTTTTATTTCACCATCCAGAAACGGCTCAGGTACTTTGAACATATATACAATAATATCTGTAATACTACTCTATTTCTCACAGTCCATGTATTTTTCTAGGAAGTACTAAAAAGTCAAACACTGATCAATAAAGATTGGACATATAACATAGTGGATCCATTGGTAGGAGATTACCTATTTCTCAGATGAGATATCGGTTAATACTCTGTTTGATCAATCATAATTAAAACGAGAAATTCTCGGTTCGAACATAAAGAAAGAAATTTAAATTAAGAAAAAATTACAAATAAAAATGGGAACACAATGGATTATAATGATTTAAATATGTTGGAAATTCTTGAAAACATGTTAATATTTTAAGTTTATATCAATTATTTTTAATCTGAGAAATATGCATGACTTAATTACAATATTACTGTTTCGGTAAGCAATTGAGAACAGATTTTCTTTTTTCGACTCAAATTGCTACAGCATTTTGCATATACGATATAATTAGAGACAAACTAGAAGGTATTTAACCGCCCATTCCAGACTACACTTAAAATTTCTGAATTTGTGGAATCTACAATTCAACCGAATCATTGAAATGGTATGTGAACAGTCTCATACATCAGCGAACCGATTGTTACGAAAATATATACATATAGACAAAAATTGCTTAAAAATTTAGGTTTTGCTCTGAGAATTTCATCTTGTACACGAAGATCGATCACATTACTGTTCGGAATGGCCCTTTTCATCGCTAGAATTGAACCACTTAGAAGTGTATAACAGTAATTATTTAGGCTTTCTACTCTGGAGGTCCGGGTTCGAGTCTCGGGTCCCACCCCTTGAAAATATTGATCATGGAGTCCGGGCTTGGGCCGTCGATTCCCGTTCTCCACAATCCGGCTGACCCCTACAAAGGGGTGACAGTCTTTGGAAGGACTTATTTCGCCCCGTCAGTTAGTGTTCCAATTGAATGGAAAGTTGCGTCATCTGTTGACCAAAAAACAACACAGTAATTATTAAGCGACAAAGATTAATAGCATTTTATAATTAAGAAATAACATAAAACAAGCGGAAAATTAAGACAGTCCAACACTGTTGCGAACAAACTACCGGGAACATTTGCTGATATTAAATAATATTAGCTAGTAAAAAGTAATATTTTACTTTTATATAACCTTGCAATATCATTTATAACATACATTCATAATAATTATCAGATCACTGCCATAGCAGAAACGACGGCAGCTTACGTGCTTCCAGGTTCAGTTCACTTACCATTCGAGTTCAATTTTCGTGTCCAAGCCCAAGCTTTTTCAGGAAGGGTCTGAGTCCTGCTTTTTGTACTCCCTCCTCCAGCCAATAGTACACTGCAAATGGACCGATTGTTGCTTAGCATGGAAATATTGCACTTCATAAGAAGGAAAGCGCTATTAAAGTACATTAAAAGATATTCCATTATATGTGTGAACCCCATTACCACATTTGAAAGGAATCACAAGATTTTTATGAGATTTTCTGAATATTTTCTATATTTAAAAGGCATCTGAATGATTAATCAATTAATCCTCTAACTACAAACAGCGGACACGGGAACGTTTCAGTTACTCGTGAATATATCCGAAACCATTCATTCCATTTTTAAGAAATTTAGTTAGATAATCGAATTTGATCACAATGATACCATCGACTGATCTCTCATCTATAACATTGTCGAAATAGCGGAAGAGGGGCCGGATTGGTCAAGTGGAAACGCTTCGGCTTTCCAGTGTGGATGACCAGGTTCAATTCTCGGGTCCCATCCCTTGAAAATATTTATCATGGATCCGGGTCAGGCCATCAATTCCCGTCGTCCATAATCCGGCTAATCACTCCACAGTTGTGGGCAGCCTGTGAAAGGGATTGTTTCGCCCCGTCACTTACTTGTTAGTGTTCTTCGTGAAAGGAATGTGGCGTCATCTGTTGACCAAAAAAATAGCGGAAGAGGAAACTTATGTCTTCATCATAATAACTTTTAAAACTAATGAATTGATTTTTATGAAATTTATCACGATGATCAGGCTATAACAGTTGAATTTTAAGTAACATTAATTAACCTTGCAGATTTATCATCTAAAGATTCTTATCATCGAAATTTCTAATCAAAAGATGCAGAATGTTGAAGAGTGAAATTTCCCTCGAGATATGACAAGAGATGGCGCTAAGCGATAACCAAATGAATCGATGCATAATCCATGATCTGTATACTTCAAGTATATAGATCCCTATTAAAATCATCATACGTGATGTCATTGTATTTAAACCAATAACAGAAAGTTTGAAATATCACTTATTTGTTCCGAATTTAACGATGTTTACAAATGTTAAAAGAAAGGCCGAACAAAATAGAATGACAGACGAGTTATAATGCACAATAGAATTAGTAAGTGTTTAAAATATTGAAACGAAAATAATTCGTAGAATTCGAGGTAACAAAAGCTGCTTATGTTAGGTTAAGCCGTCAGCTCGAGAGATATTCTGTATCTGGCGGCGGCCACTTATATATCATAGACTGGGAAACACCAATGATGTGGTCAATTGGATGGTTGAGAGATGGGGTTCAATGGGCCGGATCCTGATCCCATCAGAAAAGCTGGAACTGTGAGACCTGAATCCTCCAGGGTATTAACCCACAGATTTACTACGAGGCCATCCAAAAGCTGCTTACAAAAAAGTTTTAATTTCTTCAGAAATGTACAGTTAGTGATCTTTAACAACCACTTCTGACTAAGACCAAATCCGATAACGAAAAATTTAGCGAAAGATTTTCATCTTTGAAAAACGAACACATATTCGCATAAAGAATACCCCAGAACAAACTATGGAAAAAGTGGACTGATGCAATGACAGGCTTACACCTTGCGCGTTCGTGTACTTAAGAATAAGGATGGGAGAAAGTGGTTTTTCCCGATTATAATGTACTCGGATACAATTTAAAACAAATCAAAGATTTCTTTAAAAGAAGTAAGAGAGTTGTTAAAATTTCTTGGTCTCAGAATGGCACACAAACCAACTTGAGGACAATAGCCTTGGGAAGCCCATCGGTTTGGCTGCATGGAAACGTTTCGTCTTTCCACTTGAAGGAACCGGGTTCGAGTCTCCGGTCCTACCCCTTGAAAATATTTATCTTTGGACTCGGCCCGGCCGTTGATCCTCGCCTTCACAGTCCGGCTGTCCACTCCGCAGTTTTATGCAGCCTGTGAAACAGCTTGTATTGCTCCATCACTTAGTGTTCTAATAGAATGGAAAGTGGAATTATTTTCTAACCAAAAAAATGCTTATAATATAATTAAACTTCCCGAAAAGGAATTATGCCATAGGCCTCCGTAGTATAACTGGTAAGGCGTTGGGGCACTATTCCAAAGTTTCTAGTGCTGGGCAAAATTTTATTTCGGGAAAAATTAATATAAAAATTATAGTATAATTATTAATTACTAGATGGCGCTACATTAGTTAACATTGAAAATTTAATTAATCATTAACTCAATTGAGGGTGGCACCATAGCCTTTAATTAAATTCCATCAAATGTTCCTTCAAAAACATTTCGCCTATTTAAAGTGAAATGTTTTTCGAATGGAAAGCTTTGCGCATGCTCCGTTTGGCAAATATTGTCTTGCTTTATTTTTAAGGGTATTTCTGCGCATGAGAAATAGAAGCCTTATCTCTTATTCTTAGAACTGTTTTCTAATTACTAATTAATGTAAATATAAGATCTAGAATAAGCGAAAATAACTAAGTTCGGGATTATAATCAAGCTATTAATTCACTAGGTTTCTTCTGCTTTATTCCTAAGCTAGTATAGGATTATCGTCTTCTCATTGAGGAACTGTCTACCAGGAACAAAAGTGTTCCTGTGTGGCAGGGCGCAAAGGGTTTAAGGGCAGTCAAGTTCCAGATGGGCTGGCAAGAAAGGAGCTTCTCATCTCTTTATTAAACATGAACTTGCTGTGTGGATTAGCTCTGATCCATTTGGGCGGGTTGTCGGTGATTGTTCTGCAGCTCAGCACTTATCCACTTAAGATCTATTCCTCGATTAAGGGAAGCAAAAGTTCTTATTTTAGGAAATTGACAGAAAACTTGCATTGCTTAAAAATGAAGCTAAGATTACATAGGCCTCTTTATAGGACACTATCATCTTAGAAGGCATTTTCACTTAA